>JAKOGI010000365.1:495000-661312 GCA_029747015.1 Carnegiea gigantea | reverse complement strand
TATATATATATATATATATATATATGCACATATATAAATATATATACACATTTATACATTTATACATATATGTGTGTGTGTGTATATATATATATGAACTTATTTAAAAATGGCATCCAACTTTCTTGTATATGTCGATGAGGTAGAGATAGGAGAGATAGAGACTGATTTTTAGTTTATAAAATGAAGAGAGAGGGAATTCTCTGGAATGAAATAAAAGTTCAAAGCCCAAAGACTTCTACACCCAAAACCTCATCCCCACCAACCACTTTTATCCGTTGCTTGGGTGTCAAGTTTCTGCCACCACAGAGTGCTGCCATCGCCGGCCACCACAAGGTTCCGCCACCGCCATGATCTCACTAGAGCCTCACCACCCAACCACTAACCACCTCTTCAGTTGGTTCTTCCAAAATCTTTTTGTTTCTTTAAGGCAAAAAGTCCAACCCTTCCCAAATTCTTCCATTGTAATTTATCTTTTGTTTTTGAATATTATGTGCAAAATGAGTTTAGGTAATTTTTACGAGGTTCAACTAAATCAACTTTAGGCTACATCACTGCCTAAGGTTCTTTCATGACCTTGGGAGTCAAAGAATTCACTATCTTCTATAGACAGTTCAACAGGTGTCTTATAACATCTTACATGTAATAAAGTTTTCCCAAAGCACTTTAACATGCTCAACTTCTAGAGTTCCCTTAGCGTCAGAAGCACAATGATAAATAAAAGCGTCACTGCTTCTCATTGCCTATAAAGTTTTACCTAAGCACATTGTAATATCTTTATATAACATAGTAAGAACACCTTAGCTCTTTGGCAATAGATAGAGCTTTTTAAGAGAACTTTGTCAAGCCCAATCTCTTAGAGTGCACACACTCTCAGGAGGACAACACCCACAAAACATAAGTACCAACCCTCACTCACTCCTGCTATGGCAACAGTGTAGAAAATTGAAATTTAAGAGTTAAACTATCACGCGCAGAATCAGGAAATATTATATGCTACACACTTGTAGCATTGGGAGTCCTACAATTGTGCAAGACTCAAAGGAATGCAAGGGTCTATAGGGGCACAAGTTTATTTCCCATGATGGATGTTAAACCTGAAAAATAGGAAAAAGAAGGTATGAGTTTCGAGACCTGATAAGTAACATAACAGATGTCAAACCTAAAAAAGAGGTAGAAGAAGTAATGAGTTTCAAAACACGATAAGTAGCATCACACTCTTTTAGTTATGATACCCCTTCACTTAATCATGTTTAATTGGCTTCAATTCTTGCATTAGTCACATGGTTATGACTAATCAGAGCTGTGAGCTGCGTATTTTTCTACTAATAAACAAAACAATATTTCATTGAGAAACTACGTTAATGCGGAACTTTCTCCAGACTATATAAAGTCTCATATTATTATGCAAAAGCATGCAATTTATCGTAAATATGTGTTTGTAACTGAGCGAGATTGGGAATTTACCAAACCACGATAATGTCTTAATAGCTAACGAAAATAATAGGATTAGCAAATTGTTGCTTGCCAAATGTATGGCCAATCTAGGGACATGTGGAAAGGAAAGGAAAGGAAATTGAGATAAGCTCACATTAATTATGATGTGACAAAGTGAAAAGCTGGTATTAATTTTGATGTGATAAAGTGATAAGCTCGCATTAATTATGACGTACCAAAGTGATAAGCTCGCATTAATTTTGATGTGACAAAGGAATTATCCAAACAAAGAAAACAAAGGAAAATAATAAAAAGAGCCTTACTAATCTAAGGGAGGCGGTGGCTATTCAAATGACATGCGAGTTTTGGAAATAAGCCACCTAAGAGAGTCAACTCTCCTCCTTCCTCTCCCACGTGTGACACCCCCTGACCAGTAGTAGCCTTCGATCCTCGCCGCCTGACTTCACTGCTGCCCTCAGCCACTAGTTTAGCTTGACTCCACTGTCTCCTCCTCTTCAGACCCCTTGGTTGCACCTATCTCTACCTCTAGTCTCCTAGAGGGTAATTAAATTTTACCCTTCTATTATATTCAATCTCATATGTCAATGGTTATTCATGTGAATGTTGGGATAAATTGCTATATTTTGATTTTGTGATTGTTGGAGGTGGTAGAATGAATCCATGTAGGGGAAGAATTGATAAGTAATTAGCAATAGTTATAGTATGGGTGTGGAGGTATGATTGCATGAAATTTTGGTGGGGAAAAAAATGTGTATAAGACAATAGCAGTTTAGATAATGTTTAATCGTTTAAGCAAAGACATAGTATGCTTAAGTAATATAGATATAAATGGTTGGCAATGGTTTGTCGCTAAATAAAAGGGTTATGTGACATAGTTAGAAGTGAAAAGAGAATTGAAGTAGTTATATGGACTACGTGGTTAGTGCTTGGCATATCAGAATGCAATTTGTGCAATTAGTTTTGTAATTAGATATGAAGCAACGAGTTTACCCACTAGATTTATGGTTTTAACGAGTCAATTATAGTCATGAGAAATTCTAATGGAAACGTTAAAGGAGATAAGTCTGTTAGCTATGTTCAGGATATTGGAACCAAGTGATGGCTTTTTAAAGAAAAGGGTTGGATTGAGATTCAGCCTCAAAAGAACACCCCACTAGTTAATACTGTTGGTTTAGTAAAGTGTGGTAACACATTGTGTATAGTACTTTGGGTTCTAAGCCAAGAAATGTAAGCCATGAGATTAAGGGGCTAATGAGTCATAAGGACGGTTAAATGAACCACCATCCTAAAAGGAATATTGTCTAGCCATACTTCTATATGCCATTCATTGAACGAAAAAGGATTTATAAGAAGAATAAAATACCTCCTTTCCGCTACAAAGTCTAAGAGTATGATCGAAATTCACGAGTATTAATTTTCTTAATTAATACAGAGCACCACTAAATCTATTTCCAAGAAAGACACCTCAAAGGACGAACAAAAAAAAAAAAAGAAAAAGAGAAGAGTATAAATAAATGCCAAAGATGCGTTAATTCTTGTACCCTTCAAAGATGTTTAAATTTACATTTACTAATGTTAACAAGTTTTATTCGGCCATTGGAACCTTAAGGACCCATTTCATTGTCTAATATTCAATGCAATATTCAGTGTTTAATGTTCATTGTTCATAGTTTCTGCTAGCAGAATTCACAGTTCGATCCCCTCCCGTTGAACGGGAAATTCGCAGCTTATTGTTCATTGATGGCATGGCTACAGTTCATAAATTCGGGTCCTGGTCTAGGCCGAGAAACATTTAATAATCCATTGTTCGAATCAGTGCTCCTCAAAAGATGTTTACAAAGCATAGTTATAAACTTACACGTGCACTCACTCACACATTGCAAATAGTTATTGACTGTACAAGGGTAGCGTACTGAGCTATAGCTTATTTTTTTCCACTATTTGTGTTTTCCAAACTATTTGATGAAAGGAGAAGCAATTTAAAGTGAGGTAGGAACTTGCAGAGGTTTAGGGTCCAGGAAAAGTGGCCAAAGCCGTGATGGCTAATCATCTACCCAAAATAGTCATTTTGAGGACTGGAAAAATGACTTATGTTTTGAGCACGTGTGTAGCCTCAATGAAATGTAAATCCCTTATGGATGTGATCAAATCATGGTGTGATGCCTACTTTGAAATGTTTAATAACAATATTAGACCTTATTTGGTGCAATTATCATAACTGGCATATGTTACTTGTCTTGTTGACTCTATATCTTTATTTGTCGCCTTGTCCCTATGGTATGGGGGTAATGCCTTAGCTTGATAGCACATTCCGCTGATGCATAATGCTTATTAATAAAGGCATTTAGAAGGTAATTAAGTTGCGGCATTACAGAAGTGGCATCAGAGCAAATGTAGATGTCAGCATGACTAGATTAATGTCGTCATTTGGGGTCTAGATTGCTAAGACTTTATGTATGTTTAGGTAAATGAGATAAATTCATAAGAATAAGTTTAGCTATCTAAGGAATGAATGAGTAGGCACTGGGGTTGACGAAGAGGTGTAAGATTTTGTAAAAAGTGTACAGATAGATGGCGGGACATGACCCTTTTGAAGTGGCACCCCTTAAGAACCCTCAAAGTCCGCTACTTCCCCTAGAACATCCCCAAGAAGACCCTTTTCCCTTGTCACCACTTACCCCAGAGTTGCCAATTGATATAGAGGGATATGAGATTAGCATATGTGATATATAGGCTGAGGGCGACGAGTATGATATACAGGGAGGAGGGAATGATGGTGATTCTAGTGATTCAGGTAGCATGGTGAGTGTCATCAATATTCTTGAGTCCCTTAAGGTGATAGGAATAGGCTTCGACGAGATTGAGGAAGAGTCTTGGAGCTTTGAATCTGAAACTAGTAACAACAATGACCTTACTACAAGACCATAGGATAGAACAGGAAGAGGAAGCAAGAGAAGGAGTTCGACATAGGAGGTTGCTAAAGAGGTGAATTAGGAAGTGAATTTATAGATAGGTAAAAAGGCGTAAATATGGAAGGTAGTAGATGAGGAACTGATCCCTAGGGGGGATACAAAGTTCGCAATGACACAGGACTTCAAGTCATAAGGTTAGAATAATGATTGATGTAACCTTATCAACCCATTTTACTTTAAAGGATGGGCCTTTTTGCGTATCTACCATAGGGACAATTCTAGTAGACTAATGTAACATATGTTATGAATGCATGTAAGTCTTATGTGCATGAACACTAGAATTGTTAAATTACTAACCAAGGAAATTTCCAACAATCGAATCCAGAAGAATACAACAATAAGGTTTAATTAGTAGCACTTGACTAGCTAGCATGAATAGCCAAGGTTGAAAATTATGGTCACACGAGAAGAGTAGCACATGAACGAATAATGATGAAGAGAGAAGCGTGAGTGTGTAACCATAAGGGATAGAAATAAGTGAGAGCTAATATGTTTGCTTACAGGTTTGATAAAATGGCGGAACCAAATGAAAATGTTCTGAAAAATAATCCACAAAGGAACAACACAGAATCTGTGCCATCCCCTCTACCAATCAAAATTACCCTTCAGTGACCCCTCAAAGAAGCTAGGAAGCTGTAAGTGTACCCCTAGATCTTGACAATGTTAAGGGTCAAAAGTGACTATTGGATGACTTAGATCCTGAACTGATGGTAAAGATTGCGGCTAAAGTAACAAAGAAGCTTAAGTGTTCTTGATCTGATAAGGACAAAAAGGAAAATGAGTTCTTTTATTGGGTCACAAAACAAAATCCAAAAACATATGATGGTAAAGAAGCCCCAGTTTTACTACAAGAATGGATCAAACTGATGAAAAAGATATTTGATGTTATGGAAGTCTTGACAATAGATGTGTGTCTATTGGGGTCTTTTATCTTATTGGATAGGATGACATTTGGTGGAGAATAGTTAAGTCCACTTTTCAAAGTTCTGAAGCCACTTGGTGTACGTCCAGCGAGGCATTGTGAGCAAAGTTCTATCCGATGCACTTGCAAAAGCAAAAATAGGGGGAGTTCTTAAACTTGAGGTAGGGTAACTTGTCAGTAATGCAGTATGTAAGCTGCTTTGCTGAATTCTAAAGGTTTGCTTTATAGTATATAGCCACAGATCAAATGAGGGTTGTGAGATTTGAGGAAGGCTGAGCACCTTATACTAGGAGCCAATTGGTGGGACAACTCATACAAACCACTTTGGAATTGTATAAGCGTGCGGCAGAAATCGAATGGTTGAAAAATGGGTTAAGAATGGCTAACTAGGCCAACCCTAGGAAAAGGGTGGAATTAGAAAGACGCTTAGGTTGAGGGACTTCCTAGTAAGTAGCATACTAACATGAGACCAAAACCCCAATGCCCAGCTCCCACTAGGAAGCATTGCAGCAAGTGTGGTTGTACGAACCACAACACCTCGAAATATAAGGTGTGAACAAATCGTTGTTTTTGATGTCGAGATCCGAATCATCTTATTGTCAATTACTAGACCTACCCAGCCGGGCAATGTTCCAGCTCCAGCTCCTAAAAAGAGTAAGATCCCTATCCCTGCAACCAGTCGCCAGGTGGCTAGAGTTTATGTGATCAACATGAAGTAAGCCGACAGCTCAAGAACAGTTGCGACTGGTATGCTTTCTTTTACTTCAACGCCCCTTGTTATTTTATTTGATTTGGGAGTTACACATTCATTTATGTCATCAAAAGTTGTATCATAGATAAGGGTGGAATCACATAAATATGTTGCAGATTTGGATGTAAACTTGAACAGAAAAAAAGGTAAAATGTAGTGTGATGTACAAGAATTGACTAGTGACACTAAATCAAGAAGAGTTTGAGGAAGATCTGATACAGTTAGATCTCTCAGAATTTGCTATACTTTTGGAAATGGATTGATTGCCGAGGCATATAGCAAAGATTGATCGCCAAAAGCAAAGAGTATCCATAAAAGTGAAAGGAGGAGGAAAGATGTGCGTTTGGGAAGGCAATAATAGAAAGGAATGATAATATCATTGATGGAAACCAAGAAATTAATTAGGTAGAGGTGTGATGCGTACCTGTGCTGTGTTAGGAAAGATATGAAAAAGGAAATAAAATTTGAGGACATTTTGGTTATCAGAGAATTTTCAGATGTGCTCCTGAAAGAAATCTGTAGGCTACCACCCAAAAGAGAGATTGTCTTTAAAATTGAGTTTGAACCAGAAGCATGCCCTATCTCGAAGCTTTCATATAGGATGGCCACAGCAGAGTTAAAGAAAAATTAAAAGTGTAATTAGAAGATTTGTTACAAAGGGGTTATATCAAAGCAAGCATAACCCCGTGGGGAGCACCAGCACTATTTGTGAAGAAAAAGGATGGCACTGTCTAGAATACAGAGCACTGAACCAGATCATTATAAAGAATAAGTACCCCTTGCCTAGGATTGATGATTTATTTGATCAACTATGAGGAATGAGAGTCTTCTTAAAGATTGATCTTAGGTCAGTGCACCAACAATTAAGAATCAAACTAAAGGATATCTATAAGATAACGTCTAGGACTCACTATGGTCATTATAAATTTAGTGTGTTGCCGCTTGGATTAACCAATGCTCTTGGAGCCTTTATGGATTTTATGAACCGGTTGCTTACGCTGTTCATGGATAAATTTGTAGTTGTTTTTATTGATGATATCCTAATATATTTAAAAATTGAAGAGTAGCATACTAATCATTTGAGGATTGTGCTACAAACCCTAAGGAAGGACAAGGTTCAGGCTAAGTTATTAAAATGTGACTTTTGATTGTCTAAAATGAACTTTCTACGACATGTGACATCTAAAGAAGGGATCAAAGTGGACCCATAAAAAGTAAAGGCAGTCACTGATTAGCCAAGGCCTACTAATGTTACCGAGGTTTAAAGTTTCTTGGGTATGGCCAGATACAATAGATGATTTGTCCAGGATTTCAAGAATTCACTATTTACATTGATGCTTCTAGATAAGGTATAGGATGTGTCCTAATGCAAGACGAAAATATCATAGCTTATGCTTCTAAATAGCTAAAGCCTTATGAGCAAAATCACCCTACTCATGACTTGGAATTAACTGTGGTGGTTTTTATGCTAAAACTTTGGAGACACCATCATAGTGTGAACGTTGTGACAATGGCGCGACCAAACATTTTAAGGGATTTAGAAAATGTGGGCATAGAACCTGTGCTACCGAAAGAACCTGGGTCGTTTCTTGTGCTATGGCATAGAATACTCTCGCAATGGAATTGTGAAGGAAGGGTTTCAGTGCTGGAATGCTTGGGCCTTTGGGCCGTCAGGAAACATTAGAATGGGAAAGCCGACCGAAAAAGAAGAGACAGAGGTCACTGATCATGTGCTTCACACAGGGCTGAGGGGAAGGGGCCATTCTGGGCAGTGGGTAATGGGTGCTACCCGACCACTAAATAAGGCTCAGGTTTTTTTTTCTTTTTTCTTTCTTTCTTTCAGCTTTGTTCAACTTGGTCCAAAACCTTAGTGATTCAGCTTCTTCTTTTTTTGTCCAAAAACCTTATTCAATCTTCAAATTTCTCGAATTCTTATAAACAAATGAAAACATATTAAATTCCTAATTAATTATTTGTTTTAACAAATATTAGATAATAAAAGGTGTAAAATGATATGATTTCAGGTTGAACAATACCTCGACACCTAAATTTTGCTCATCCTGAAGTAAAATGAAGCTAAAAAACCCTAGAAAAAGAAAAATAAAATCTGACTGACTTTTATACGAATCACGACTGCATTTAGCATGTACAATTGTAAGGCCTGCGTACTTTATTTTCTGTTAAATTATTCGTAATGTCTTTTTATGTTATAAAAACCTATTTTATTTAACGATACGAGTTAAATTAATTATTGACATGCTTATATGAGCGATGATTTTATTAAAAAGAATATTTTTATCGCCAGTAATGATATTATTATTATTAGTTTTGAAGATCCTTCAATGATTTCTAATAAGCGCTATTAACGATTATTAACGAGTATTAAATCGATTAAGAACCCGAATACGATTAGGTTGTCAACTATAGAAGAAGTTCGATGTTTATTGAATCGAACCTTAATAGTTTTTGGAATCGAATAATCGATGAAATTTATATTATCGATTTGCGTTTAAAATTTGGGTTACGAATTAGACTAGGGGTATCGAATATGAATCAGCTTGGGACCAAAAAATAAAGAGGGAGGGGCATTTTAGTCAATTCGCGCGACCCCTCTTCTTCTTCCTCCTCACGCGTGACCCGCCCAATGGTCTCTCTGTCCTTTATGTTCTTCTTCTTCCTCCCCCCCATTCTCCTCCATTCACATGGCACAAGGGCTCAAAATTGAGTAGATTTTCGCCCCACACAACCGCAAATTCCACCCATTCGGCCTCCCCCACGAACTAGCCTTTATTTGGAGCGAATCTGGGTCGAAATGTGAAGCTCCTTGCCATGTTTATGGAGGATTTTGGGAGAGGAATTGGGGCACGAACACTTGCCCAGGTATGGCCATGCAATTTAGCTTCTAGTTATTTCAATCTTCTATAAATTGGAGTGAAATTCGCATCTACAAACACCCAAATTAATCTTAAGTTAGTAAGCAAAATTGGGTTCATTTTAGGGTTCGAATTTTGAAGTTTGGCCGTGAGTTTGGTGCTGTTCGCGTGACCAGAGGACAAGGTCGGAGTTTGGGGCCGTTCGAAGTACCCAAAGTCGAGCCAACAAGCCCTTCAAACGAACACCTAGCTCGGAATCGAGGTGGGGATTTCCTTACTCCTAAATTACTATTAATTTCAACTATTTAACTAAATTAGTCAGCGCATGTTGATTTGAGGTTAGGAATCAGTTAAGTGAACTTAGAATCGAAATTGAGGAAATTACGAACATGGTGTTAATTATGGGTTAATTGCGTGTTGAAACTGCTGCAGGATTATTAATGGCTAGGCAGTTTAGAAGTTCGCTGAATTATTAATAATCAGATTATCGCCTTAGTGTTGTCACTTCATCAATTTATTAGCCCTGAATCATGTTTTGAAGTTTAAAAATGCTATTTGGGCGAATTAAGACATTAGTAAAGCATGTTGATTTCTGTTTAGAAGTTATCGCTAAATAAGTACAGCTGCGTTTAATTTCTATATATATATAGGGCTATTGATGAGAATGTTATGCTTATATATACGATGGTTTTATGAATTATTGATTTATTTATGACAATATTGAACCGAGTTCGTAGTTGGATGGTTCGAGGTAGAACTATTGAGGAAATTGAGGTTCTTGTGGTCGTTGTTGTGTGAGGAGGGAGCTTGGGTTGTGATTACCGCAATCATGTGGATTGCGAGGCCATGTGTGGCTTGTTGAGTAAATTTTGCCGAATTGTGCTTTGAAGTGCATAAATGTGCCAGTTGTGAACCCCCTTTTCCCCTCAATGTGCTACGTGACATTAAGTGGGTAGTTTCTGAAATTCAGACATGTTTAAGAAGGATTGTTAAATACATGTTTTCATGATTTCGAATGCTTCTAAGCACTTACCAATTGTCTGGTAGTTTATGAAAATGTTTGTAGCCTATAAGAAATCCTAAATCGTCAAACTATGCAGTAAGTGACTCGATTAAATAGTCGATAGGTTTAGGAAGTTTAAAAGCAAACTAAAAGTGAGTTCGAAAATGTTTTAAGACATTGGTTTGTGTACGATTTCTCCTTTTGTTTAAAAGGATTTAAACGACCTAAAAAAGGGCATCTTAAGGTGCTAATTATGAAATTTAACTGACTTGTATGCCATTTGCTTATTTAAGTCTCCAGTGGGTTTTGAGTTGAGAGCTAGTACACCCATTTTGTTTTTAAGAAGCATTTACGTTAAAAGTTTATGAAGGAACCTTGTTTGCCTTAAAAACGAGCCAAGTGCTTTAAGTTTTTGAATAGTAGCAAGTTTGGAATGCTCTAAGCATTCAGTTTATTTATACACCCTCCTTTGAGTTTTAAAAGGGATTGAAATGAGTTCTAAAATGACAACTGAAGATTTTATAACGAACCTAGTTTGAATTAAACGCTAACTAAGTACTTTAAATTCAAAATGGGTTTCGTTTTACGAATTAGCAAACGTATTGCTGTTATAGGAAGCTTTTAAGTTAAAAACAAGGTCGTTTTACGGATTAGCAAACTTATCACATTTATAAGAAGTTTTTAAAGTTAAAAGAGGAGTCAATTTACAAGTTACTAAACATATTACGCTTATAAGAAGTTTTAAGTTAAAAACGAAGCCTATTATGTATTAGCAAATTTATTACGTTTATAAAAAGCTTCTAAGTTCAAAACAAAGTCGTTTTACGTTTTAACTAACTTATCGCGTTTATAAGAAACTTTTGAGTTTAAAACGAAGTTGTTTCACGTGTCAACTAACTTATCGCATTTATAAGAAGCTTTTGAGTTTAAAACGAAGTCGTTTTACGTGTCAACTAACTTATCGCGTTTATAAGAAACTTTTGAGTTTAAAACGAAGTTGTTTTATGTGTTAACTAACTTATCACATTTATAAGAAGTTTTGAGTTTAAAATGAACTCGATTTACGTATTAACAAACTTATTACGTTTGTAAGAAACTTTTAAGTTTTAAAACGAAGTTGGTTTACGTGTTAGCAAACTTATTACGTCTTTAAGAAGCTTTTAAGTTTAAAAGGAAGTCGATTTACGTGTTAGTAAATTTATTACGTTTAGAAGAAGTTTTTAAGTTAAAAACGAAGTCGATTTACGAGTTAGCAACCTTATTGCATCTATAAGAAGTTACTAAGCCAAAACGAATGAGCAATAAACATTTTGAAAGGTTATGGTCGTTTTGTTTAAAAGTAAGATTTCAGCAAAGTAACCAACTGAAAAAGAGAAATGTCATGCGATTTTAAAGGCTAAGAAAGTGATAGGTAAGTGGCCAGACCTTGAGGGTGGGAACTGGATGCAAAGATGGTGTGAGCTGTTTCCCCCTAAGGTAATGTTGGGAGCTGGACGCAAAGATGGCGTGAACTGTTCTCGGGAGCTGGACTCAAGATATGATTATCCTGGTGTGAGCTGTTCCCTGATGTGTGATGCGTAAGAAAACCTTAAGGGGGACTGGACTCAGGATATGATTATCTTGGTGTGAGCTGTTGCCCCACAGAGGACAGCACCGAGGTTAGAGTTGCTCTGTTAAGACGCATTTTGACCAAAAGTTAAGTACACATACCCCGGGGATAACGTGAGTTAAGAGTGACGATCTCACTTAAGGGCGATGTTGACCTCCCCTAGACAGCACAATAAGATATTTTTATGTTATATGGAGGTTCCTAATAAGTAGGAGGTTTGGCATTTTGGCCATTTTAAGCAGTTCAGAAAAGAAAGATTTCTAAGGTTCATTCGAGGACCATTACGAAATTAGTTCTTTTAAAGAATACGAGTCTCAAGAGGGCCAAGTAAAGTGCTTTTAAGAAAAGAAAGAAAGCTTTCAAACGTACATAACCTACATGCATTTTATGAACGTGTTCTGCGTATAGTTTAAATGAAATTTCAAATGAAGTTTGGTTACATTCTAGTAATGCATCGAACATTTAAGCTTTTAAAGGTACATATCTTAAGAAAGAATGTTTCTTGCAAAGCCTTTCTTACCAATTTGGATGCTTCAGAAGCTTTTAGAAAAGTTGTAAGTTTTAAAGAAGTTAGCGTGATTTATAAGCTATTCTTGGAATCTAACGAGAGTCACTATGTTTCAAAAGTATGTTTGAAATTCTTGTGCTACTTGATTACGTGCTTGAATACTTCTTAGAAAGGAAGGTTGGTCATTAAGGACCTCAGAATGAGTTGAGGAGCTAGCATGAAGTATATGAGTGGTAATCTTTCCTTGGGACTATGATTGCCTAATATGATAGTAGTATACAAATACATGATATGTGACTATTTTTGGTATTAATGCCTGCAAATGGTTTTGGTTTTAAGGGGTGGGGGAGTTTTCACTGAGCGTGTGGTTACTCATCTCTTTACTTATTCTCTTTTCCAGGTTCAATTTGGGTAGGTATAAGAGATATTCTAAAGTTATTTTGATACCAACCCATCAGAAGTTCGATCTACCACGTTGTAATTATTTAAGTTCATTTTTGTATATGAAAGCATGTAGTCGCTCTATGCCTGTATATATATCATTCTGACCCCACCTTGTTAGTTGTTTGCTTGTGATTAATCTCGGGCGAGTGGCCCAAGGGGTTGAATTTGGGATATTTCAACAAATGTTATACCCTATTCCTAGTTTACGGGTACCGTTAGTTGAGCTAAGACCCTAAGATCTTGCTAAACAGGGGAGACTCTTGCAGTTTTGTTCTAGAATGACTATTTAAATGCTAATCCAAACCCTTGATCTTCAAAAGCCTTAGGGATTTCCTTCTAGGAAGTCCTGGCGGTGTGACCCCGCTTCGAGTTTGGGGCGTTACAACAATAGGCCCTTTAAATCCCTAGGTTACCTCTCTTGAATTAGTAAGGTCTCATGAGAGTTTGTAGAAGATACACCAACAAAATCTGTGCAAAAACAGAAAACAAAAATAGAAAATGGGCAATCTTTTTGTTTTTTTCCTCAAAATATGTATACAGTATCAGAAAACATGTACACATTCGAACCAACCACATTACTTAAGTAACCTACACATTAGATCACATACAAAAACAATGCACATATTAAGAAATTCTTAGTCTCTATTGATTACATCTACACACAATCTCTTACCCCCCCTTAGAAAATATGTACCAGCCCGATTGGCATAACCTCGCTTTAGGGACATATGGAATACTTCCGCGCATATGCTCAAAATATAATAAAGTTTACTCAATTCGTTTTCCAATCATATAGCCTACCATAAGCTTTCTAAGATTCTCAATTCTCTGCCACTAAAATGCAAAATCAACATGATAATCAAGAGGACTTTCAGGGGTTGTAATGGGGCTAAGGATTAAGGTTAGGAGAGTGATAAACAATTTGGGAAATAAAGAACTAAAAGCCAAATGGCTAATGAGCAATTAAACTCTTACACTAACTATATTAAGCACACATTCTCCCAAAACAAAATAAGAACACAACCCACCTACAACAACCACTAGAAATGAGTATATATAATGACAACATTCATGCCAATCACTCTTATTCACAACACCTTTTTTCCTTGTTTCTTTTGAGATTTTTCAACTTTTTTCCATTTCTTTTTCATTTTTTTCATTTGGTTTTCTTGTTTTTTTCCCTTTTCGTTCTTTTTTCTAAAAGAAAAATGAATGAATAGCATGTGACAAACATAACTCATTTTCCAAATGAGCATAATAAATCACCACCCATATAAGCAAAATCAATCACCAATTACATAAAGCACACAAAAGCCACCCACCAAATAATGAAGTGTTGTTCCACGAGTTTCAGCTCAAGTATAGGAAATATGTTTAGCCCAAAGGCTAAATGAAGTATTCAGAACAAATGAAAATGGTTAAGGCTCAAGGGTTAGCAAAGGGCACAACATTAAATTTTGGATGGCAATTTGACTTATGTGGCTCACAAAACAAATGAATGCCTCCATCGTATTACCAGAATGCACATATTAAATGTGATTTCAAAGAGAATCAAAGCAAGTTCTAGAAAGGTACTCACAGAAGAAACACACATGGAAGACAAATGTGAGACTAGAGATGATGAATTAGTCTTACGGCTTAAAATCTCACAAGTTCATCTACCAAAGTCAAGATAGCTTACTATTGAAAAATATTGAGGGCTAGAACTACATACAAATATTACAGTTTGGACTAAGTTCTATTGTGTACATCATATCTATATAAAACCTAATAACTAAGACACAAGAGAACATAGTCAATTACAATGGCACATATATTTCCCAAAACAAAGCAAATCTTTTTGAATTTTCAAAGTTTTTCATTTTTTTCCTTTTTTCTAAATTTTTAAAACAAAGTTTCCCCATGCCCACACCTAAATTAGACAATTTTCTCATCAGAAGTTAGAGGAAACACAAAATAAAAACTAAAGAAAAATGAATATATAAAAAGATAACTAAGACTAGAAAATGACAAGATCCTAAAACTCAAATATACAAGCATATACACAAAAGAGAAGTGTAAGAAAAAGCACCCAAATATACAAAGAGAAATAAAAGAAAAATAAGAGAAAGAGAAAAAAGGGAAAGAGATCTCAATCAAACTAGGCCCGGTGTAAGATACAAGCAAACTGCTCGGTAGCACATCAGCCATTAAGATTTAGCTTGCAGGGTATTAGACATTCCACATCGTCTATGCTCGGCAGCTCCAAAAACTGTTTCAACCTCTAACAATCGCCTTAAACTTGGCACCACTTTCAAGGCCTTGTATTTCAATAGCACCATATGGAAAAACATCTAAAATAACATAAGGACCCGTCCATCGGAACCTCAATTTCCCTGAAAAAAGATGAAGTTAAGAATTATATAAGAGTATTTTCATTCATGTGGAAAACTCTTTCCTAAGAATATGTTCGTCATGAAAGAACATACCCTTTCTTTGTGAGATCAAACACTCTTATATGCCTCAGCTCTAATCTCTTCGAGCTCAGTCAGTTATAGTCTTCTGTCCCTCACCAGCCTAGGTTAAGTCATAATTCAACAACTTAATGGCCCACCAGGCTCTATGCTCTATCTCAACAAGGAGATAACATGGCTTACCATAAACAACCCCATAAGGTGACATACCTAAGGGAGTCTTGAAAGTTGTCTTATTTGCCCATAAAGCATCTATAAGTTTATCAGTCCAATCTTTTGTATTCCTGCTTATAAATTTTTCCAGAATCTATTTAGTCTGCCCATTGGACACTTTAACCTAGGCACTAATATAGAGATCATATGGGCTAGCTAGTCTATGGAGTATAAAGTATCTCCTCAATAAGGTATCAAAAGACCTGTTAGTAAAGTGGGTACCCTGATCACTGATGATAGTTGGGGGCACGCCAAATCTAGTAAAAATGTTCTCTCTAAGGAACTTCACAACTATTTTAGCATCATTGGTTCTAGTAGGGTGACCTCTACCCAGTTGGAAACATAGTCTACAGCTAATAAAATATACTTATCCCCAAAGAAGATGGAAATGATCCCATGAAGTTTGTACCCAAAACATAAAAAAATCTCCATCACAGTGATGGGATTAAGTGGCATCATGTCTCTCCTGCTAATGCTGGCTAACTACTAGCACTAGGACAACTCTTACAATACTTAAAAGCATCCCTAAATAAGAAAAGCCAATATAAACCACATTAAAGATTGGTGCCTGCTGTCTTTCTCCTACTGAAATGCCTTCCACATGCTTGGTCATTATAGAATGATGGAACACTCTTAAACTTATGGTTAGGAATACACCTTCTAAAAACTTGGTTAAAATAATATTTAAATAAGTAAGGGTCAACCCAAACAAATAATTTCACAAGGTGGAAGAATCGATATGTATTATTCTTTGTTCAAGCCTCAAGAATCTTACTAGATACCAGGTAGTTCACAATATCAACATACCAAGGGTTAGCATGAATTACACACAATTGCTCATTAAGGAAGCATTTAGAAACACTAATATAGGGTCCCCACATGCTTAGTCATAGCAGAATGAAAGGACACTCCTAACTAAGGGTTATCCCAAATAAAGAATTTCACAAGGTGGAAGAACCAGTCTCTATCATTCTGAGTCTAATCCCAAGCCAGACACTTGGCAGTTCATAATGTTAGCATACCAAGGGTTAGGATGGGCTGTATAGAATTGCTCATCAGGGAAGCATTCATAAATGTGGGACTGACACTCTCTATCATAAATAATTCTAGACAAGTGATCAGTAACTATGTTTTCACAACCCTTCTTATCCCCAATCTCACAATCGAATTGCTACAAAAGTGAGATCTGCCTCACAAGTCTAGACTTAGTAACCTTCTTAGAAAGAAGGTGATTAACAGCAGACTAATCAGTGTAAACAATCACATGAGACCCAATCAGGTAAGGTCTAAATTTTTCAAAACCAAAGATCATATGAAAAATTCTTTCTTAGTGAATCAACTAGGCATCATTCAATGTGTGATTAACATAATAAATGACATGCGGTTTCTTATCAATGTGTTACCCTAAAATCACCCCAACAGCATAGCTAGTTGCGTCACCCATTAACTCAAAGAGCTTTTCTCAAATAGGAGCATAAAGAATGGGAATAGAGGTCAAGGCTTTTTTAAGCTTAGTAAATGCTTCATGACACCTCAGAGAAATGAAATGACACATCCTTAGCTAAACAATTGGTCAGAGGCTTAGCTATCTTACCAAAGCCCTTAATAAAATGACGATAAAAGCCAGCATGTCTAAGAAAAGACCTCACCGCTTTCACACAAGTTGGAGGGAAAAGATTAAAAATCAGTCTTAGCCTTGTGTACTTCAATTCCATCTCTAGAAATAACATGGCCTGAGACTATCCCCTTTGTCACCATGAAATGACATTTCTCACATTTTAAATTCAGATTTTTCTCCCTACGCCTTTACACACTTTTCTCATATTAGACAAATAGACATAGAGAAGTCATCCATGAAAAATTGTATGCATTACTTAACTAAATCTGTGAAAATAAAAACCATGCACCTCTAAAAGCTAATAGGGGCGTTACAGTGTCCAAAAAGCATTCTCCTAAAGGCATATGTTCCAAACAGACAGGTGAAAGTAGTCTTCTCCTAATCCTCAAGTGTAATAGGTATATGGATATAACCAGAATATCTATCTAAAAAGCAATAGAATAAATATCCAAGCAAACTCTCCAACATCTGGTTAATGAATGATAGGGAATATGTCATTTTCTAATGGCAGCATTCAATTTTCTATAGTCAATGCAAACATGCCACCCAGATTGGACTCAAGTAGGAACTAGCTCATTCTTATCATTCCTAATCACTTTAATACCGATCTTTTTAGGAATAACTTGAGCAAGACTAACCCACTCACTACCAGAAATGGATAGATAATCCCATGGTCTAACAGCTCAAGGACTTCCTTCCTAACTATATCCTATAAGGTCTCATTCAAACGCCTTTATTTATCTCAGTAAGGTGGAGATTTATCCTCCAAATGGATCCTATGCTGCATAGTTAAGGGACTAATACTCTTGATATCCCCTAAAGTCCAACATATGACTTCTTTGTCCTCCTTAAGTAAGGCAATTAACTTTTCCTCTTGGTAACAGTCTAAGTAAGAAGCAATAATCATAGGTAATGATTCATCATGTCCTAGAAATGAATACTTAAGAGAGTATGTAAGAGGTTTCCATTTAAGATAACTAGGAAGAGAATCAAATTCAGAAGCATACTCATAAGTAGAAGTAGAAGCAATTAAATAGTCAGTAGTAGAGCACAAGCCATCAAATTCAAACACATCACATTCTGACTAATCATTAATTAGAAAAGACTCATACTCAGCAGCAAACATGTCATCAAACTTTAATCATCAAACATAAAATCCTCTACCCAATTAAGAATATAAAAATCTATATCATCAAAACAAGAAGGCTGTCTTTAAAGATTAAAGATCTTCAATTCTAGGGCTATGTTTTGAAAAGACAGTCTCATCATGCCATTTCTGCAGTTAATCAGGGCATTGGTAAGGGACAAGAAAGGACACCCTATAATGACAGGGACCTGATTAGCAGTGTTAGCCACCTTCTCAGTCTCCAGCATAACAGTAGAGTCCATAGGGTAAACAAATTAATCCACCCTAATTAGTATGTCCTCTAAAACACTCATAGCTAATCTGGTCGATCTATCAGCTAGTTGGATAACTATTTTGATAGGTTTTACCCCACCTATCCTTAGCCTCTTATACTTAGTGAAGGGTATCAAATTGGCATTAGCCCCTAAGTCAAGCAAACCTCGATGAATAAGCTGGTCCCTAAGACTATAGTAATAGTAGAGTAACTGGGGTCCTAGTACTTAATTAGGATCTAGTGATAAATGGTAGAACTAGCACTAGAAGCTAAGAAAGTCTTCTTAGGGACACTAGTGGCTCTGTTAGTATTATATATATCATTCAATAATCTAGCTTCAGGAGGCATCTGTTCGATAACATCAAGCAAAGGAATGTTAATTTTAACTTAAAGGAAGGTTTCCCTTATCTTATCATATAAGCTTAATCTTTCTTTTTAAGCTTATGGGGGAAAGCAGGTATAGGTTTAGGAACTCTCTTAATAGCAGAAGGTAAAGGAGAATACGTAGGAGATGAGGCACCCACTAAATTAGTAGAATCTTTTTCCTTAGGTTCATATTTATTAGAAGGTGAGTTAGAAAGCAGAGGGTCATTAGAAGAATCACAAGTGACACCATCAGTAGTGTTCACTACCTAACTGGATGAACTGGTTTCTAGAGCAGAAGAGAAGGAAGAAGAACTTTGAAAGAAACTGTTAGGGTTATTGCAGGGTTCGTTAGGATTTCCTACTTGATTATCAATCTCTTAATCTAATCTAAGCGATATAACTATATTTACTTCCTCACAGTCTCGCTAAGCTTGACTCTAGAAGAAGATAAGGCATGAACCTTAGGTTTCACTTTTGGCTTGCTAGGAAAAGTACCTGGCTCCTTAGAAGATGATGCTAATTGGGAAAATTACTCAGTCATCATTCTCATCATTTTCTCCATATTAGCATTAATCATCCTCTCCACATTAATATTTATTCTCCTCTTAATTTTATCAATATCAGTGTAACTTGCAAGAGGTTGAACCTAACTAACAAGGCGTGGAGGTCCAAGTGCATTAGGCACACCTTGAAAAGTAGGTCTCTGAAAAGAGTTTGAAGAATGAGAGATGAGTTAGGAGTTGTTTCCATGAAACCCTCCAGGTTGAGAGTTAGGGATCGCAGCATTTGGTTCACTACTCTAAGAAAAACTAGGGTGATTTCTTCACCCTAGATTATAGTGAGGAGAGAATGGGTCATTCTAGGATCTTTGATAGGCCATACTCACTTGCTCTTGTCTAGTAGATAACTGGTCAGCAAGATAAGGACATGCACTCAATGTATTATCTAAGACCTGATAGTAGAACAAGATATCGTGTAAGTCTAAGAAGTCAGAGGGAGGGGTCTAAGAATATAACTCCTTCAATATGTTCTCTAGGACTACTATCTTACACTCAAGGTGACTCACATCAAAAGCATAATGCATCCCACCCCTAGCAAACCAATAACTTAGACTATCATCTCTAGCAGTTTTCCACTACATAGTTTTCTTAGCTAAGTTCTCTAAAAATTCTCAAGCAGTAGTGATGCTCTTAGAAAGAAGGTCACCCTGACACATGGACTCTAACATGGTTCTAGTTTATTAGTCAACTCCTTCATAAAAAATTTGGCACAAGCGTACTTGGTCTAAACCATGGTGACGACATTAGGCCAACAAATTCTTAAACCTATATTTTCAAAACGATTCCCTTTCTAGTTAAACAAATTGATTTATTTCATTCCTCAGATTTATAGTCTTGGCACTAGAAAAATATTTCTTAGAAACAACTTAACAAAGTCATCCTAAAAAGAAACAAACTTTATAGCCAAGCCATACATCCATTGTTTAGTGGAATCTTTCAAAGCAAAAGGAATTAATTTCATTCGCACAATATCAACAGAAATATTAGGGAAATGTATCATGGAACATAGTTCTTCAAATTTCCTCAAAAACAAATATGCATCTTCTAAACCTGTGAAATTATGGAGCATTTGAGTGTAATGAGGTTTTAACTGCAAGGTCAGATTAGGTCCTAGGTCAGGCAGATTAAAACATAGTGGCAAAGTGATCATAGCAAGATAGAAAATATCGCTCAAAGGTATCTCTTGTTTCATTTCATTCAATTCAAGTTTAGCCTTAGGTTAAGGTTCGGGTTCTAGTTTAGGGTCTGGTTCACTCATAGCAAGTCTCTTGCTCTCAGGGTCTCAAACCTAACCAATCATGCAAAGTCTATACCCACAAAAGTATTTTTAGTCTTTTTGTTTTTCTAGTTTTTTTAAATTTTGATTTTTTGTCACGCAAAATAAAAACAGAAAAAAATATGCCTAAAATAAAACAAAAACAGAAAACACAGCCTAAATTAAAGCAAAATAGAAAATAAACTAACACCTAAGCGAGAAACATTAAAAAAAAAATAAGCAGAAAATCATACTCCAAATTTAGAACAATATGCATCGAAAATTTAGCACAATCACAAATGAATATATATTTTTTATTTTTTCTGTCAGAGAACAGCGTAGAAAATTCATAATAGAAAATTATTTCCAGAAATTGCTGAAAATTCCATAAATGCCTAAACATTCCACAAAATTTCACCGAGACTCTGAAAACCCCAAAGAACGTGCTAAAAATATCATAACAGCAAATCAACACTAGATTAGCCCAAAAAAATTGAAATAGAATCTATAAATCTGACAACATGCACTGTTTATTATTTCTTCAATTCTGCTTGCCCTGTATTGTTGCCCAACACCAAAGTGTTAATTCATATTTCTTTAGCAGCAATTAATCACTAAAAAGAAAACTAAAATTGACCTAAATAAAATCAAAATACAAACTCTAAACAAAATCGATATATATAACTCTAAACAAAGCAAACTCACCCTAAAAATCGAAATCAAAACGTACAGAAAAAACAAAAACGACTCAATCAACTAAACTACGACTCAATTCACCACCTAATTTCAAAATTTTCATCTCCGGTAACATCGCCAAAAATTTACAAAGAAAAAGTTTAATTGCAAGTGTGCGGTTTTCGTCGTAGCACTTGAGGATCGAGCCTTAGGGATGGTTATGAAATCCGATCACTTCTCTAATAATCCAAGTTATTTTCGAAGTACTATATTAGTGAAATAAAGAAACATACGTAGAAGCTGAAGTCACTATGAATTAACTTGGTTCTTTTTATTCACTAACTTATAAAGAAGTCATCCCTTCTGACTTTGCAATTGAATGGTTGAATATGAAATCCAAATGTTTGTGTCAATCCAAAACATCTACAATTTGACAAACTACAACTAATACATTTTGAGAGACTTTTCAATCAATTCAAAACAATGACTAAAGATGGTTTAAAAGCACAAACAGAACCCAGAACAATGAATATGAAATCCAAATGTTCATATGGTCCATGGGGACATCCATCTCTATGAGGTCGTAGTAAAAATCAAGATAGAAAGCGCATACAATGGAAGAACAAAAGAGTGAAGGAGTGACCACTCAAAGCTTTGGACCTAGTTCTTAGGAAAGCCAAAGTCATAGGAAAACCTTGCCCCAAGCTTGACAACGACCAAGCCATTTCTAATGGCCTTCATGGCTAAGCCTATGAGGAAAAGATGAGATCAAACAAGAAGCCATTAAAATCAAAATGAAAGTAAGAGATGAGTATCACCTCCACAAACACGACCTTACTATGGGTCACGGAGAGATTCACCTAACCCTTGCATGAGCTAAGCCCTAGCAGCATAACAACATGACTCATAAGCTTGACTCTTATAGTAGGCGGGGACTCAACAAAAGAATTACCGCCACTAGACCTCTAGGCACCCTAAGTAGGAAAGACCAAGTAAGTCTTCCTTGCGACTTCAAAGAGACACAACTCTTGACTCCTTAACCTCTTAGAAGCCCCATAAATACTCCAAGCAGCCCCCTTGGAAAGCTCGATAGTGAACATAGAGGACGTAGGGGTAAGAGGGGGAGGATGAACCTATAACGATAAAGGAAAGTTAGTCCAACCAAAAGCTACAACATAGAAGCACAATAAGAAGGAAACATACCACATGCTTCCTAGAAACCTCCCAAAGTGCTCGCTTACGAAGCTGTTGATCCCTTAAGATAGCATTTGCTGCTTGCTCTTCTTTTTAGACAAATTGCTATCCATCCCCTCAGAAAGCAACGATTTTTACTCCTTTATTAGGAATGAACCAATGTTAGGTTTGTTTAAAAAGAAAACAAAGAGAACATAAGGGAAAGTTGTTCCCTTCGAAAGGCATGAGGGAAGGCTAAGCTGCCACATAAATAGCAAAATTCTTCTTTAAGTATTGCTTAATACGAAGCTAATCTGTGGGACTTTCTCCATTTTAATATTATCATTCATATTGCGCACTATCATCGACCCAAAGTACTCCACCATGAAATAGTCATATGGATTAGAGCCCATGCATGGGCTCATTGGCTTAAATATAACTTCGTCACTTTATTAAGGGATGCTCCAATGCACCTTTAACTTCTCCATATAAAAGAACTTCTACTTCTACTGATGCATGGAATAATTCTTATTAAGAGTGGTCAAATATCCTTTCTTATTAGGGAAGTTATACTACTCTTGCTCACCATCCTTACTGAGTTTCCTTTGAAGCTAAAGATACAAATTAAAGGTGCCCAAGTTGCAAGGGAACCCTTTTGCTTGCACACCTTAATGAACATATGGAGTGCCATGAGTTGGGGCTAAATCAAGCAGGTGCCAAGTTGAACTCTTCACATGTGTGGTTATAATTAAATAATCAAGCAGGAATCTAGCCCTAAGTCCAAGGAGGCCTCATAAAAAGTACAACATGCTAGTGGAGGTGTTATCCACTGTCAATCCCCTAAGGAGGGATGTGTGCGTAGTTGAAAGGAATGGTGTATTGGTTTTAATACCACCCAATGCTCTCTCATTAATTAGCGAACATAGGGTCAATACAATGAGACCTAGGACCATTGAAGTAGCCATATTTAATTGGAATGCCATAAGATTCGACTACTTCCTCTATTAACCCCCCAAGAGAAGAATCAAACATGCTTGCATTATTAGAAAACTCCATAGAATTACAGTGACAATAGTCATGGCCTAAGGAAGTACGTGTTGTATACCTATTTGCTTATGACTCTTCGAAGGTCTTTGGCCTAGAAAATAGCAATGGCCTTAGTCCTAGACATATTGCAAGTTAGCTATCCTATACACTTAGATGAGCTATTGTAACTTCCTAAGACAAATCACAATAGCCCAAGTGTGAGGAAATAGGAAGGGATATAACTTCTCATGGAAACTCTAGGTCATGTTTATCACTAACAAAATTACAAGTTGACGATCTATCGAATCTATCAAAAACTTTGGAGATAAGTTACGAATGGCTACACAAAAGAATTTTGTTTTGAGCCTAAATAGTTTACCAAGGAATTGTACCACCATAACCTATTCACAATGAATGTTAGAAGGACGATGCATGGAAGCCTATGAATTAGAGGAGTCAACGATCACCAAACCGATACAGCTCACTACTGAACCTAGAACGAGTTTGTTGCTTCTCAACCATTTCAAGTTAGTTCATTGCCATTTCTCCTCTCATTAGCAATTTGGCTTGCATTATTTATAGCCAATAAGCATCAATTTGAAGCATGCAAAAACTCTCTACGTTGGTGATTGGTACAAGAAAGGTTGAAAAACACCTATTATGCATTTCTCTCTCTATGATATAGGAGTAATAATTTGGGGTCAGTCAAAATGAGCCCACATAGATGATTTATATTAATAATGCAAATGGCAGAATTACCTCAAAGTGAAAATTTCAAACCCCCAAAATTCAAAAGTCAAATTTTGAATTTCAAAAAGTAATGGAAAGATGAGAATAAAAAAGAGGATAAGAAGTAAAGGGAAACCAACGCCAAAAGAGGCTCGGGCAAGAGGGGTAGAGGGACTGGGAAGAAGTGTTAGGGTTAGTGTTCTAGGGATAGGAAGGGGTTGCCCATTAGGGGATGGGGAACGGTAGCTGGGTTAGGGTTAATGAGGTGAGAGGAGGGGGTCATTCACTATAGGAGGAGAAAGGGGAAGGAGTTAGGGTTTAAGGGAGTGGGGAAGGGGATAGGGGGGCAACAATTAGGTAGTCAGGTTTACGAGTGGGGGCTAATAGGGTGTAATTAAAAAATGAAAGGAGTGAGAAAATTTTTGGCTTCTATGGTAGGTTTTATTTGTCAGGTTGGTGTGTGTAATTTTCAAAGTATTGCGGGAAGGGTTAGGTTCATAACCTTCAAGTCCTCACGCCAGACGGGGTATTTTAATAGATCCATTGCACCGCCTAAAAATGCGTAATTGACATGGAAAATGCCAAAATGCACGAACACACTATAGAGGAATAGGTAAAAGGAAAACACTAAACTTCTCTTGGCCATTATGACCTTGAAATATGCACCTTTAGTCCCACAAATATAAAGTGTCACACTCTGTTGCTCCTCTATAGGCACTGTACAAAAAACGTATGCACCTTCAGCCCCACAAGGCTAGAGCATCAGGCTCTCTTAATCCTTGATGGCATTGTATGAACTTTTAGCCATGGGTTAAAGCATCACTCTATGTTTCTCCTCTATGGGTATTGGGTATTTCACCTTAGGAATATAAACCTTTAGCTCCACAAGGCTAAAGCATCATGTTTTCTCATTCCTCTATAGATGTTGTGCCTTATGTGTATGCACCATTAGCCTGATATGGCTAAATAGTCATGCTTTCTGGCTTTATTAAAGGTATTAAAGCCTAATATTACAAATCTTTAGCTGCTTAGGGCTAAAGTAGCTTGTGATTTGCAAAAACATTAATAAGCAAGAAACAGAAAGCAGCACACACAAAGAAGGCTCATACGAGGAGCTCCTTTCATTTACTTAAATAGTTTGTTATGACTTAAGAGTGCTACTGATGTGGCCACCTTATTACAATCATACTATAATGAACTAAGGCACTTGGAAGAGAACACTACATCAAGCTATACAAGTTAAGCTATGTGAAGTTAAGTTAAGCAACGACTTCACTTCTTATCCACTACCAAACCTTTCATATAATAAGGAGCCAATGAATGAATTTCCACTTAAGCTAGCCTTATGAATCCAATTAAGCTATCCTTATCTTATTCCTCATTTTCTCAAATCCACCTTCCTCCCCTTAACCCATAAGCATATGTAACAAAAATGCTATCATCACTTATAGTCGGGGCTTCTGCATCCCATACCTAACAATGAATCAACAGCACGTGATGTCGATCTAACTAGGACTCAAGGACACCCTATCATTATCCTCTATCACCTCTATAACTCATCAATCACCACCTTATGCATCACATGCAAATGAATGGCGTCTTGTAGGGTTAAGTGATAGAACAGTCTGGCCAATCTCTAAGTATCCAATTAACGGAACAAACTTCACACCTTGGACTTGTAAAAGTGAAGGCAAAGCTACTAGTAAACCTATAAAGGGGTCTTGATGATGAATTTGAACTTATATTCTCCTTATAGGGAAAAATACATAACCAATAAGCAAGCTCTCAACTCCAACATTCATCCTTATATATGCACAATGTCATGTACAAATGAACTCCACATTCCACCTATCCACCTTCAGTTACATGCAAATGAAATGTGTGAGGCTACTTGATATGTCATCCTCTTCATCATCATAAGTCAAGTAGGTAACCTACTCTTAGTTAAAACACCAGAGCGCCAAGGGCAAAATATTATTTTTCCTCTAATTAGATAAATCACGATACAATTACCATATTGCTTTCATGTACGTTGCTTATATATGCTCATCTACCAAGGCATCAGTCCCGATGTTATGTCAAGTAATTCTCACATCAGGTTATCTTATGATCATTGTAATCATACACACATCCTAAGAAATTATTTGCATTTTTCTCTAAAGATTACACAATTAGTCACTAAAGGTTGCATGTTTGTCATCATCAATCATTTACATCTAATCCCTTCCTTGAGCATAGTGTGGATTTCGTACTTTGTAAAATCAACGCAACTTACTGACAAGTATATAAGTTCACCGTATAGGATCGAGTATTCGGGTATTAATCCCACACGGAGCAGAGGCTACTAAAAAAGTTTAATAATGTCCTTAACTAACTCGACTAAAATTATCGAAATTAAAATTTTGGTAAATTAATCTATGAGTAAATTAATTAAACTAATTAACTAAAATAAAATTAACTACTACTAGCACCTAAATGAGAATCAATCAAAAGGGTAGTCCAGGATTTTGATTTTACCATTAAGTTTGGAAAATTAGATGTTATTGATAATCGAGTGTTGTGATTTTTATAAAGATTAGTTTTAACCTCAAGCACATGGTTGTTAGTCATGGCACTTAAAGGTTGATCCAGAGAGTTGGAGTATGAAATTAGGCCGCTCAACGAAACTTATATAGCGATGATAAATGAGATTAGTTATTTACAATATAGGAACCTCATAATAAAACAAACAATGCTGAAAAGAGGAACCAACAATCTACTACCAAACAAACATCTATTAGTGACACAATGTGAAATTTACTGGAAATCTACTGTGCTAATTAAGTCAAAATAATGAAATCAAAAGCATGTGACACTACTTAAATAAGCGAAGTAGAATAAAATTAGGGGCAATAGGGGAGATGAAATGGTAAGAACAAACAAATGAAAAGCATGGAAATTCAACCTCAAGCCTCCAGGAACTATGAAAACCAATGACATTCATAAGCCAAAATAGAACACCAAGATTCGAGTGGATTAAAGAGCCAATATTTGAATTTTTTAACCAACTACTTAGAATTTAAAATTAAAACTAAAGTCTTCACTCAAAATTGAAATCTAGAATTTCATTACACTAATTTTGGGCACTGAAACAGATCTAAGAGTGAAAAAAAAATGAAGGTGAAAATAAAAATTTGAACTAAACAACTCTATCCTATATGCTTCTAATTGCTATTCTTGACTTGATTTGTTGCTGCTCTTATTCTCGATTTCCATCTCCTCACATTTGAATATCCATGACTTCAATAAATTCTTTAATTGAACTCCATGTAACGACTAAATTCTTGATGGTAATGATGATGGGAATAGAGGGCAACAACAGGTGACAATGGGAGAATTAATGACTTTAATTGAAGTAGTAGAGTGAGAGGGGGCTATGGCATCTCAAGGAGGAAATTGAAGCAGCATGGCAACGAGTTTTTTTTTTTTTTTTTAATAGGTTTACTAAGGAAAGAGACAGGAAAAGATGGGGGATGAAAGGGAGACGTTTGTCACATGAGGCTCACGTGGCTTCTTTAAGTGAGGAAGGGGAAAGGAGCCTGATGGGTATCAGGGAGTTGGGTCGTGTCTGTGGAGAAATGAACAGGCCTACAACTATGAGAAGAGGGAAGATTAAGTAGAGGGGAGAAGGAAAAGGAAACGTTGGGTAGTGGAGAACGAAGTAGAGCAGGTCCGTGAAAGAAAGTAGAAAGGGGACAGTCAAGAGTAGGGGAAGGGACTTTGGGCCGAATGGAAGGTAGGCCATGGAGAGACTAAGTTTAGGTGATGCGCTGGGCCATTTTTTATTCCTTACTTCTTTTCAATGTGATCCAACAAAGTTCTTTTCATCCTTTTTGGCAAGCAATTTAGTCATTTTTTAAAAATTTTTTAAATTTATACAAAACAAACAAAAATATATTAGAATCCAAATTTATTCATTTATTTTGGGCAAATATTAGATAATAAAGGGACATAAAATAACATAATTTTGGGTTGAACACTAGGATTCGATTAGCCTCTTAGTGACTAAGCTACAAGCATTAGTTTACACATAAAAAAATGAATTATAGCCTTTAATGACACGGTTTATCTAATATTTAGCATGAGCCATCCATACAAGACATAATTCATCTAATTTTGGCATTACATATTTCCATGTGGCATAACTCATCAAATTTTTAGCATTAAATATTCAATAAAATGGCCACAAGTGCAACAGCAATTACATAATCGTTGTCCTAATCTACAAGATCTAGCATGTACAAACATAATTTAAATGAACTAACCATACAAATAGCATAATTACTAGCTACTATTGTATAAACCATAAAGGATAACTATTCTAGCTAATACAATCAAGAGAACTAAATCATATTTACTAGCATAATTACTAGCTAATACAATACAATCAAGAGAACCAAATCATCACAAGTTAAACAAATAACATCTAATCTACTAAGTTAGGGTTCCATGTAACCCTAGACTAACTAACTTAACTTAGCATAGAAGAAGATAAAATGACAAGGGAAAAGATTATATTAGCACCATGTTGATGATCTTGATTAGCTTGCTTCTTTGGGAAATTTAAACCATGGTTTTTGCCCTCCAAAATGTGCTTCCATCGGCTGTGTTTGCCTCTATCTCAACTTTGTATTGCTCGCCGCTTTCCCAACCAAAAGAAGCCCCAAGCCAAAATCTAGCAACATACCACTTTTATGCATAAGATTTGTTTTTTTTTTTTTTACTACCCTACAATTACATAAAAGAACAGCCTCGTGTGAAGCTTCGGTCATGAAGTGGGCAAACTCTCTTGGGTTGTAGTATGTTGCTGTCCTATATGTGTAACATGTGATGGAAAATAGGGATTGCTCATTAGGCATAGGGTAGACATGATGTTGGGCATTGGCTTAGGCTTTGCTGCTGGTCGTGTGATGATGAGTGATGGAGTCACACTAGAAGTATTGACTGAAGCATGGGTCGAGCTACACAAAATGATGCGTGTTGGTGTTGGGTCTTGGTAGTGAGATGAGCTTAGGGCATTTAATGGTAGAAGCGAGCTAGGCTTCAAAATATACGGCTGGGTGCATCAAGAAAAAAGAATAAACAAGCACATGGGTTGGGTTAACCAATAAAATAAAAGAATAGGCCTCATATGTTGCTTACTAAGCAAAGATGTGTTGGAACATTGTCCATCAAGCATGGGACTCAAGAACAAAACCCACATGGGAAGAGAGGGAAAATGCACAACAAAACCACTACAATCTCTTTCAATAATCCAATTCACAACAAAAATTTTCAAATTTAGAAAATTTGACCTCAAAATAAAAGATTGTGCAATTTCCTTCCTCCTCACCTAACTTCTGCATTGTCCTCAATGCAAACAACATCAATAAGGATAAAAGAATAGGTTGGAAAAAGAACAATACAACCTAATAGCGCGAGCAATAGTCGCCAATGAATGCGAATTCCACAATTTATTAGTTCCAAGAGCTTGTAGTTTCTAAAAGTGTGGCATCAAGTACCCTAAAAAATCACAACTAGCCACTAAAAACCAAGTTGATGAAGTACAAAGGTACTCAAAAGAGTCTAATGGTTGGGTTTCCTCCTAAGAAGCACAAAAATATCATCACCCAAAAAGTTATGACAATTACTCACTGTAGATTGGGTCCATCTAACTAATAGACTTAAACACTCCAGGCTTAATATCATTAGCTAACATAGATTTTAGATGTTGACCATTAACCATTAAGGGTTGCCATTGTGGGGGGTCAAAGATCTGAACTGCCCCAAAAAAGAACAACGACTGGGCCATCCCATATAGACTTCAACTTGCTAGGAAATAGTATCAGCTTAGATCTATAAAGCTAAACCTCTTAACTAGGTTCAAACAATTTTCTAAGAATGCGTTCGTCATGGAAAGTTTTTGTTTGGCTTTATAAATCTTAGCATTCTTGCAGCTTTATTCCTTTGTTCATCTGACTTATTCAATTGGAGCCTACAATTAGAGCCAACTTGTTTCATATGAAAGTTAAGAGTTTTAATAGCCCAAAAAGCACGACATTGCAACTCAACTAGCAAATGACATTGCTTACCAAATACAAGGCTGAAAGGGACATCCTTGTGGGTGTCTCAGAGGTGGTTTAATAGGCCCAAAGAGCATCATTCAACCTCTTAGAGCAATCTTTACTATTTGATCAAATCATTTTCCTAAGTATGTACTTGATCTCCTAGTTAGACACCTCTATTAACCCCTAGTCTGAGGGTGATAAAGGGTAGCTAGTTTATATGTCACCGAAAGCAAACATTCAAATGAATGGTAAACAAAGTGGCTACCGCCATCACTAATGAGTGCTCTAGGAGTACCGTATCAACGAAATATGTAATCTTTGACAAATCTCACTACTGCCTTATGGCCTTTTATCCTAGTAGTCAATGCTTCCATCGACTTTGACACATAATTTATAGCAACCAGTATGTACACAAAGGCAAAAGATAGTGAGAAACAACCTATAAAATCACTACCCAAAACATCAAATATTTTAACAACATGAATAGGGAAAATGGGCATCATATCTCTACTAGATAAAGGGCCAGTGTGCGGCCACCGGTCACAAGTAAGACAGAAACAACAAGAAGCTCAAAACAAGGTGGGCCGATAGAAACCACTTTGGAGGACCTAAGTAGCAGTCCTTCATCATTTAAAGTGTCCACCCGTAGGGGAAGATTGACAAAAGGTAAGCACACTATGAATGTTACTCTCTGGCTCCCACCTATGAATTACCTGATCATAATAATGCTTAAAAAGATAAGCGCCTTCCTAATAGTAATTCTTTACATGGGAGAAGAATCTATCCTTTTCAGGGTTTGACTAATGGGAGGGGATCTTACCTACAACAAGATAGTTAACCATATGCACAAACTAAGGGGGAGAGTTATGTGACACTGAAAATAATTGTTCATCAAGAAAATCATCACAAAAATCAATAGAATCACCAATGTACTAGGTAAGGATTTTAGATAAATGATCTACAATTGAATTTTCTGAACTCTTTTTATCCTATATCTCAAGGTGAAATTCTTATAACAAGAGAACCCATCTATCTAACCTAGGCTTACTCTCTTTCTTAGACAACAAGTGTTTTAATGTAGCATGATCAGTAAAAAGCATTACTTGCGGACAAAGAACTATGAATGAAACTCATCAAGTGTAATACAATAGTTAGCAACTCCTTTTAACTGATGGTGTGTATCAATAAGAGTTCTACTAACGTAATATATGACATGAGATAGCTTGTTCATCCTTTGATCTAGAACTACCCCAAATGATTTAAAATGGTATTGAAAAGTCAGCCGGTTGCACAGTAGGGGCTGACATAAGAAATGATCGAGCTGCAGAAAACCTTCCACGCAAGACTTATCAAAGTCAAAAAGAGTGTCCTTAGCAAAGAGATTAGTTAGTGGCCGAGCCACTTTACTAAAATCCTTGATGAACCTCCTTTAGAAACTAGCATGGCCTAAAAAAGATCACACCTATTTCACAGAAGTAGGAACAGGGAAGTTTAAAATCAAGCTAACTTTGGCCTTATCGACTTCAATACCCCTTTTAGAAATGTTATGACTTAAGATAATTACCTTTTGAACTATGACATGACTCTTTTCCCAACTTAAAACAAAGTTCACCATTTCACATCATTGCAACACACCACATCGATTATCAAGGCCATGCACCAAATAAACAACGAAAGGTAGAAAAGTCATCCATAAACACCTCCAGAAAATTATCAATCATGTCAGAAAATATAGCCACCATTATGCATGCATCTCTAAAAAGTGGATGGTGCATTACATAACCAAAAGGGCATTTGCTTATCAAAAAAGGTGCATGAAGGGCATATGAAGGAAGTCTTTTCTTTTGGACCTTTAGGTAAATAACTACCTGATTGTGACCAAAATAACCATCAAAAAAGTAATAGAAGCTCGAGCCTGATAATCTCTACAGGATATGTCATTCAATCATAGGTAAAGTGATCTTTTCTAGTCAATAGAAACTCTTTAGCATGTGATCTCTCCGGTAGGAACCAACTCTCTACCATTGTTTCTAATCATAGTAATGGCAGACTCCTTGGGGATAACCTATACAAGACTAACCCTCTGACTATAAGAGATAAATGATCCCTACACTGAAAACCGTCGTTATCTCTTTTTGAATAATTTTTTTCATATGTGGGTTTAGTTTGTGTTACATATCCCTAATAGGCTTGACATTCTCTTCTAAATGAATATGGATGTAAATTTTAGGACTAAGCCCTTTCAAATCAGTAATCTACCACCCTATTGCATCTTTATGGTAAGACAAGACACTACCTAAGTAGTTCTCTTGATCTGAGGACAACTGAGGGAAAATGATCACAGGCAAGGTCTTATCATGTCTTATAAAAACATACTTGAGTGTATTAGCCAAGGCCTTCTACTTAAGTTTGGGTGACGACTCAATAGAGGTAGGGAGAGGAGAACTAGCTAATAAGGTAATGGCTCATACTTTGACACCTAAGAAGACTCACAAGATAAATCACAATCAAGCACATGGTCTAACTCCTTAACTAGAGCTCCGAGATCAAATGAATCTAACTCAGAATGGGAAACACTCACCCCTAAAGGAGACTGCGATAACAATACAGAAGTGCCTCCTCAACTATCTCATCAATCAAAGCCATAAAGCAGCACTCAGACTCATCTTCTAACGTAGGTTGAGGGGAAGCCTTGAAGATGTTCAATCTAACCTGCATTCATCACATAAACATCCATGACCCCTAACCTACAGTTAATAGTGGCATTGGAAATAGCTAGTAAGGACGCCCTAAAATGAATAGAATCTATCCAACGCATGAATAGGGTCCATATCCAAAACCACACAGTGCACTGGGAAGTAACTCTGTCAACTTAGACAAGAACATCATTAATATTACCTCGAGGTATCCTAACTAATCTATCATCTTACTGAAGAGTATAGTTGGAAAGTTTTAGATCACCTAATCCCAGTTCTAAGTAAATAGAATAAGGTATCAAGTTGACACTTAATCCTAAATTCAGAAGTGCTCTTTCAATTCTGTGGTCGCTAATGTGATAAGTAATAGTAGGCACACAGAATCTTAGAATTTTTATAGAGTGTTGAGCTGGAGAATAGAGCTCACCTATTCACTCAAGACAACGTCATTAAACTTAGCATAGTTTGATTTGGTTTTATACATGCATATGTCTTTAAGAAACTTGGCATGGCCTGGTATTTGCTTAATACCATCAGGAAGGGGAAGGTTGACATTAACATGCTTAGAGGCCTCAAGAATGTCCTCTCTTTGCTTATCGTTCGTGGAAAAGGATGGTGCATTAAAGGCCTTAAGAATGTCCTGTCTTTCTCTTCCTGTTGCACACTCTAAATGAAGAAGTTGTCTCCCTCTTTTTCATAATTTCTTTCTCACTTGCCTTAATATCTACTTCCTTCACACTCCTATGAACCATGACATCTTTGATATGTTTATGATTTTGTGAGGACCATGACTAACAACCCTTGGGTGTCGTCCCCCAGGAATGGTGACAAAGCTTACTAGGTTCTTGGATTTAAATCTAATTTTTTTTAAGCAAGCTAGATTGCAGAAAGAGAGCAGCCTTAATACAGGGAATTGGGTCTCGGCCCTGATCCAAGAACCCTACCGGGTTCATAAGTTAGTAAGTCTAGTCCTCTAGATAGATTGTGGCAGTAATGTCTGCATGACCCAAGAATGTGAGTAATAGGCTTGATCTAGGCTGGGTTCTTAGGCCAGAACTAAGCATAGATTCTGCTCCACATAGTATTACTATTGGGATCCCAAACCAATTTGGCAAATTAGAAAGATAAAGTAAAAGAAAACAAATGAGAAACATGAAAGTGATGAACTTGAATTAATAAAGTTGCTAATGATTTTTATGAAAATTTACAAACCAAATCCACTCTCTAAAATGGGTAATAACTTAACAAACACCAAAAAGACAATAGGCTCATATGAACCATAAGCTGAAGGGACACTAAAAGCAATAATAAGCTCATTTTAAAGAGGTTTTCCAAAGGCCCTTGAAAAATCCTTGGTGTGCGGACCATCTGACTCCATAAGCCTGAGTAGAGGATCTAGATTTGAGGGCAAAGGTATGGTGTCATAATGGAATGCATGAAGGCACTGCCCGTCATCACCAATGGCCTCCACTAATCAATATAGAGAATTAAAGCTAATTACACTTAGAACAAACAATCATGCATCATATTATGATCAAGTTAATAATAGAATTTGAAAGTACGATGCCAGTCCAAAGGAATACAAAGAAATAATTCAAATCAATTACACCCTGAGTAATCTAGAAATTAAATAAAAAAATAGAGGGAGAGGATAGAGAATGAGGGTAAGTTTAGGTTATTCCCTCAAGATGACCAACTTGATCAACTGGGCAACCCAGGGAATAACGCCTCCTCAAATCACCTAATTATCGCTATTAATGGCTTTCGTGTTTTAGAGTATTTTCTCCCAAACTCTCTATCCAATTTTCAGTTTTCGCCTTTCTATCAAATTTTTCTAATGTCCTAGTGTGTGTTTAGTCCTAGGGAGTAGCCCTATTGTTATAGTGCTTATCTAGATAATATGACTTGATTAAGAGAAAGGAGACCTAATCCAACATTCAGTAGGCTTGATCCAAATGGACACATTAATTTAGGTAAAATTCTACCAATTATATACTCTTTGAACTCGGGGAAAAGTCATAGAGCCCCGTTGGATTCCTAGCCTGAGAATCTAGTTGGGTTCCTGGCTAGTTCAAGCCTAATGGGTTGGGCCATCCCATCTCATTTTTACATCTATTTTTTTTCTTTTAGACTCAAACTAAGGGATAATATGTTGAGCCCACAATCACATAGGTTGACTGATAAGTGCTACAAATATGCATAATTTCAGGGTTGCTTGATAGCATTTCCTACGAGATTGTGTGTTTAAGCGGATGATTTGCACTCCTTTTTCTAGTTTACCCTCAGCTACACTTCTTCAATGTATTTTGTAGGTTTTAAGATCTTTTAACCTAGTGTTGAACCTCAGTTGGGTGCATTTTGGCTTACCAAGGAGGTATCCCTATCTTATATGCTCATGGGGCCAAGAAGAGAAGAAGAGCTCAAAGCCAGCATTCCATCACGGACAGCCCGTGGTGGTCACCACTGGTCTATGGTGAGCTGAAAACTGCAAGCTCCTTTATTTTGCTTGATTGTGTGGTTGATAACGCTTGGATTCTTTTATTTGAAGGCATTTTTTGCTAAAAGCAAGGGCATCCCCACTAATCTTATCACTTATCCTTTTCTTTTGTTTATAGATTTCTAATCATTTTTGAGCAAAAAGAGATCGAATTAGAAGGAAGAAATTAGCAATTGGGTGCTTAAATATTGAAAGTTTCGTAAAGAACCTCCATAGTTGCTGAGTATACTCTTTTGTTTACTTCTTCTTGAACTTTTTGTTGATTTTATTTAGATGATGTTTAATGTGAACACAAGTGAGTAGTTTACTTTAGGCTAGAGATTTTCTTGCCAAAGCATTAAAGTTAGGTCCCTAATTCTATCACTTGTGCTTAATCTATTTTGGAATAATTTTGCTCTATCTTGTCTTTGAATTCATGTGAGTGGGTTTGGCCAAATTTGCTTGCATATGTACAAATTGTTGAGTGAAATATCGAAAAGAGAAACTCACTATTGGACTAACAACATTGAACTTGACTTAGTAATTCTTGAAAGAGAGTTACATGTTAAAAGGGTAAATTACAAATCAAGATCTAAAACCTAGACTAAAATGAAGACATTTGAAAGAATGGTAATTGAATTAGTTTGCAGATTTAATTTATTTCAAAAGAACAGATTGAATTAAGTTAGAGTCTATTCCTTTGAATCATCCAAGTTAGAGAAGAGCGTATGCTTACTTCAATATGATATTTAATCTATACTACATTTTTAAAGGATTCCTAAATTTGTAGCATAATAGTCCTTTAGCATAGTTAGTCAAACCCTTGAAAACTTATTTGCTTAGCATTTTTAAAGGACAAAAAATCAATACATTGCTTTGGTCCCTAAGTACGATAGTTAATTTATACTATAACACCCGTGCACTTGTTGTGGTAGTCATGTTTTTGGCGACGTTGTTGGGGACCAATTTGCTAAGTACTGAGTTAACCTAGAGAGTTAACTAAGGGCTTTTCTATTTACTTTTCTAGTTGCTTTGGTAGTGTTTGTGTTAATGGTTATAAGATTTGTCCCCTTTTACACGAAGTTCGTTTCCCTATGAACACGATGCTGAGATTGAGAAGACTTTTCATTTAAGGAGGAAGAAGTAGAAGCTAGAGAAGTAAAGGTATAAGGCCCTTGACACCTCACATAAAATGGCCGATGGAGTAGGAGATCGAAGAGAGAGACTATAGCATTTCATTAACCCGAAAGTCCAAGGCATCACATCCAGTATTGCCCGACGCACTGTGGAAGCTCATAACTTTGAGCTTAAATTAGCCCTCATCTCCATGGTCCAATAAGCACAGTTCGATGCCCAAATGGAGGACCTTAGTCTACACCTTTCGGTCTTTTTGGAGGTGTGCAATACATTGAAACTCAATGGAGTCTCTAATGATGCTATTTGCCTTCGATTATTTCCCTTTTCACTAAAGGATAAGGCATGGATGTGGCCCTATTCATTGCCTCCGGGGTCCATTACAAGTTGGAATGAGCTCACTAGGGCCTTTCTTGCTAAATTCTTCCCACTTAGTAAGACCACAAGCTTGAGGAACCAAATTACTATCTTTTCTAAAAGGGAAGATGAGATATTGTATGAGGCTTGGGAGCATTTCAACAACTTATTACATTTATGCCTTTACCATGTAATACATGACGGCTTCCATTTAGCCAAATAAAGGCATAAAATGCTTATAGGTGAATGTAATGGAGGTTGAAGATTAATATCCCCAAAGATGAATAAAGAGAGAGTAAGAGAGAGAGAGAGAGAGAGAGAGAGAGAGAGTTCCTAAACAATTAAAGAAGGCTTCTAATGGCAAACATTCAACACTTGAAATAAGTAGCAAGAAGATAATTCATCCCACCATCTAACCTTTGAAAGCCTTAGCGCTAACGGTTAGATTAAAGGAAGGACTCAAATCACCATGCTCCTAATAGAGATAAAGATTTTGAGATTTTGAGGAAAACCAAGCTTTAAGCTCTTATATCATTCATTCAATCTAATTTTTCATGGAGGTAATTGGGTCCATAAATACCTAATGAGAGGGGGAATTAGCCGTATATTAGTAGGGCAAGTGGTCAAATAGGAGGCTTACAAAATATCGTAGGAAAATAAATTAAGATGCTTAAGATAATTACAATACGTATGAGCTGTATTTTCCAAGATTCATCCTCCATTTTCTAGAGAGCCATGAGTAGGGTCTACTCCTCCAAATTAGGTGATGCCACTTGTCAAATCTTCCTTTCTGTGTGAAGGATCATTCCAAGCTAATTAATCTCTAAACTTACAGCCTTAACCTCCTCAATTAAGCCCGAATTCAGAACCATAGATTCTAAAATCCTGGATCGACCCTTGCTTGGTATTTGACCCATAACTTCCTCAGTACTCGTCATTTGAGTACGATTTAAGACTCATTAGAAAGTAGATATTTAGGGCTTTCCATCCAAGTACAATTTATAGAAATTGGAGCTCATGTGCCTGGTTAAATTGAGCCAGAAATGAAGCAAAGTATTATGCCTAGAAACTAAAAATGAGCTGATGAGGTGGTTTTGGCAGGATTAAGTGGTTAAACTCCTTATTTAGGGCTACTATTAGCCCAACCACCTTTTCTAATTCTACTTGGACCTTCTTAAGGGTCCTAAGTTAATATTGACCTAGGGGAACCTAGTCCTTGACCTAGGGTTAATATTGGGCCGACTTGGTTTATGACCCTCACTAGTGAGAGTAAGTCCAAGCTCGGGAGTTGCTCCGCATCAACCCCACCCCGTTGAAGAGAATTTATCCTCAAATCTTTATCATGTTCCTCACCATCTTCAATGTAAGGAGTGAGATCCCTAACACTAAAGGTGGTGGATACTTGCATATCTCCTGGAAGTTCAACCTTCTATGCATTCTCTCCCACCTTTTGTACCATCTTGTATGGACCATCTCTAATAGTCATGAGCTTATTCTTTGTTCTTGAGGGGGACCTTTCCTTCCTTAAATAAACCCAAACAAGACTACCTTGTTTGAACTCAAGGTGTGGGCAGTTCTTGTTGGCCTTTTGCTTGTATTGCTCATTCACCTTTTCAATTTGTGCCCTCAATTGCTCATGTAGCTTCTTCATTTATGTAGCTCTTGCTTCGGCCTCAAAACTCACCCTTAATTCTTGAGTGGGAGTAAGGGGGTTAAGACCATAGCACACTTTAAAGGGAGAGTGGGAGGTAGCATAGCCATGAGCCCTACTGTAGGTGAATTCAACATGAGCAAGCTTGACATCCCAATCCTGTAAACTCTCACTGACCATACTCCCTAGCAATGTTGTGAGAGTTCTATTTGTCACCTCCATTTGCCCATCGGTTTGAGGATGGAAAGCAGTGCTAAAGAGCAACTTAGTCCCCACGAGCCTCCATAGGGATCTCTAAAAGTGAGATAGAAATTTGGCATCCCTATCCGACACGATGGTTCTTGGAATGCCATGGAGCCTCACAATTTCTTGAAAGAAGAAGTCCACAATGTAGATAGAATCATCACTCTTGTGGCATGTAATAAAGTGAGCCATCTTAGAGAATCGATCCACCACTACCATGATAGCATCGTTTCCTCGAGGGGTTCTTGGAAGGGTCACAAGCAAGTCCATGCTAATGTCATCCCAAGGCCTTGTAATTCCCCCAAAATGCTAATGACATGATTTACGGAAAATTACAGTGGAAGACTTAATAATAGAAGGCGCAACCGCCATCCTGATAAGGACAAGGCTCATTGAAACCATTTAATCTTACAACTCATGTTCACAATCACAAAATCTATTAAAATGAAACACTTCAAGGCCAAAGTCCATAACAGTTCAACTTCAATACCATCGACTTAATCACACTATGTGCTAACTTGCACTCCACGCTACACAAGTATATTGAATATAGACCCAACCTGACCCTGAGGTCGATCCCAACATTCATGCTATGCTGAATCCACTGTGAGCATCTGATGACTTCTAAAAGGACTTGCTAAAAGAAGAAACATGTGATACTTCATCACCTAAAATGGAAAACATGAAAGCAATTCGAAAATGTGAGCAAAAACTCAATACATGCATTCCTGTATTGTAAAATGAGCATAGAAACACTATTAATGGGTACCCACTTTTACAATTCATTTAGTTCGCAACAATAATGAAAATGAAAGTAATATGAAACTAAATTGCTCATTATTATAACCTCTTGCAATAATATGATCTATACATAGGTGTACACCTGTCAATCCGAACAAGCGTTGGCCTGAAGCCGTACGGGTAAATGATAGGCTAACGCCCTATAGATGATAACTGACAGGGTCATAAGTTAAATGACAAATCACTGTATAAACTGATTCATTGATAAACTTATTAAGAGTTGTAATTTGATAAATATATTCTGCTTTCTAAAGATACAGGCAATGGATATACCTTGAGTCTTTAAAGATCTCATCTGACTTGATACAAGTCAGCTATTTCATAAATGTCATCTAACTTAGTAAATATGTTCTGACTTGATAACCCTTCTGCATAACGGGGAATGATAACTACACCTCAACTCTGTTTCATAAATGTTATTGTAAGTATGCGTAGTCAGTAAATAATATGTACTCATACAATTGAGTAAGTAAAAGTATGTGTAGCAGAAATTGAGTAATTAAATGATATACATAACTTGGGTATTTCAATATAGTTTCAAAACAGAATTGATGAAAGTAAATAAATCCACTACAAAGTAAATGAAAGTAAAATAGTCTAAAATGAGATAAATGAGATTACAAACGAAAAGGCATTGATGGTGACAATTGAGAGAGTGGTTGCGGCCTTTTCTAAAATAGGTTGCTGATACGGTTTTAAGGCTCGCTAATGTATAGCTTGTTTCAAGATAACATTAAGTACACTAGATTGGCTTGATAAATACATTTGATATATTTTGAATTGAGTAAGTAATAAAGGTTTGAGGCCAAGAGAGATATATCGTGGTTCAAAATAGCATAAACTGCAATAACTTGGTCTGATAAATATGGTTTCTAAGTCACAACTCTTCCCACTTCTCATATTTCATTCATAAATCCATTAAATATAGAATTACACCCCAAATGAATCATTGAACTCAATAGAATCCATTACGCTCACTAAACGTGATATTTTCTTTGTAAAATCCATAATTGATTCAAAGCTCATAAAAAAGCTCTCAAATTGCATACATGTCTTCTTCTTTCTCATTAATTAGCTAAAAGCTCCATGAAAGTCTATGAATATTAATTTCCCCATAAATAACCTTGCTTGGCCCAAAATACACAAAATGAGTGCATGATCAATCTCACTTAATCTTTAATATTGCTTTTTACACAATTACTCAAAATATTTCCAAAACTCACCAAACTCAAAATACTCAACCAAAATTCATGAAATCTTATAGGAAATTCAAAAATAATATGAAAAATCTATAGTAAAATTTTTAGAATTGTTCTCTAAGTATACGCTGCACAGAAATTGCAATAACAGCCCAATTACACCAAAGCAGGTCAGTTCACGATAAAAATTCATAACTTTCACCCTTGACCTCAAATGGAGACTAAAACCCCAATATGAAAATATTAAGAAGTCCTGAAAAACTTTCATTTACAATACAAAATATGATTTCCACAATAGGGTTCCCAAAATGGGGCTAAAACACAAGTGTGTCAGTTTTGGTTCATTTTGCATAGGTTTGGTAAAATGACCATAACTTTTTCCGCAGACCTCAGATTAAGGCGATTCAAAAGCTATTTGAAACATAACTTACTGACCTATCTACCCATCAAAAATCATGATTTTCCCATGGGCTGATCATTACCAATTTAATCCTGAAGTCTATCCTGTTTTCTTGAAATTTTCAGCATTCACTGTTTTAGCTTTCTCTTCCTTTTTCACATAAATCCTTGTTTGAAATCATTCCAAACCACCACAATGAGATATAAAAAGGTCATTTGAGGCCTCATATACATAACCCATATCAGAATCAAAATAAATGAAACAAGCAAGCTTTGATTCAACTCATTTGATCACACTTCCAATTCATCACCCACAACTTTAGACATCACTAAACTCAATAATAACAACCATCACTTGGCTCATATAAATATAAGACATACTCAAACAATCAATAAAACTCCAAAAAATTCCATGGGTTGAGGTTAGGGTTACCTCACTTGGATACTTGAATAAAAGAGTTGAGGTTGTGCTTGGGCAGGGGAGGGGACTGCCGTGGCTAGGGGAAGGCCAGGGGTGGCGATCGGCGGCCGGCTGGTGGCTAAAAAACACCGGGGCAGCAGCTGGAGGGGGGCCATGGGCTAGAGAAAAAAAGAAGGGAAAGAGATGTGTGTGTGGTTGGGTTTGCTCGAAGTTATCTTGTGATTCATCTCTTATACTTGGCTTATATTCACCCTTCGAAAGAAGTTTTTGCTAATTACTAATTAGGCATAAATATGGTAATTAATTAAGTAAAACAAGTGGTAACTTGTTGGGCCTAAATTGGGCTTATACGGTTTGGGCCTGGGAAGGAAAGTAAGCCGTATGTGATTGAATTTTTGTAGCTTGAAATTAAATTTCTACAATGTTATAATAATAATAATAATAATAATAATAATAATAATAATAATAATAATTATTATTATTATTATTATTATTATTATTATTATTATTATTTCTTCTTAAATCATAATTATCGAGGCCTATTATCGATTCACCCGATATTTAATCAATCACCGAAACTGAAATTTATAATCAATGAAACTTGAATTGCAAAATGGGACCCAAATGAAATATCTGCCAACCGGAATGATTAAATATGATAAATGAAGGTGGAAAATTTTAAATAACGTAATAGAATTCGTTCGATAAATAAATGGGGTGTAATTGAATTAATAAACATAATTTGGTTAAATAAATAACCATGACCAATTAAATCAATAAACATGATTAATTAAATCAATAAACATGATTAATTAAATAAATAAATATGATTTAAATAAATAAATATAGGTTAGGGTGGGGTTATTACAGCCTGCCCCCCTTAAAGAGTTTCGTCCTCGAAACTCATGAAGCTTTTTTATGTATGCAAAACTGCCTCAAATATCAATAGTTGGTTTTCATTGCTTCCTTCCAAAGAGGTATGATTAGTCTAAAGTGTACAGCTGCTTAATCCTGCGTTCGAGTATCTAGATCCTTAGTGACTTTACTGGCTCGATTACTTTGGTTCAAAATTATTATTCTCTTTGAAAGAAAAAAACTTTGTTACTAGTGAGAAGGTGCTCACTACTGGTTCATCACCTTGTCTACTGAGGCAAACTATTGTATACGCCAATAAGTACTCTGATATTATTACAAGCTATAAAACACATTATATACGTGTTCGGGTTCAACAGGTAGGTGCAATTAACAAGCTACAGGATTTAACCTTTCAATGAATCATAAGGCCCCATATAACTAGTCCCTAATTGTCCTTGGATAGTCGGTCTCTTACTACCTTGACTAGAAAAGCCTTTTGAAATACTTCATAACCCATCTGAGACTTTGGTTATTTCTTTGTTTTGCGAGCACGACTCTTTCACCGTCCTTGTATCACCTCAACAATGCTTGCTTGGGTTAGCTCTGACTTATACTCAATGTTTCTTCTGGTTCACTCCTATATAATTACGCTGTGCTTGAGATTATGCCCTTATCAAAATGTCCTCATCTGATATTTATAATGCATTACGTGATCTCCCCTCATCAGACTACTTAAGGATCTGCTCCCGATCGATAATCGACAATGAAATGACCATGGTTAGGGATGAGAGTGATCAAATTCTTAGCCAAGGGAATCATTACATACAAAAGAAATGAGCAAATGAGACTAGAAAAGGAAAATAAAGGAGAGATTATCATGGGGTGGTTAGAATAAAGATAACCATAAGTATATCATGAATTCTGAAATATGATCCCACAAGAATTATGGTTCATAAATATGGATCATAAGAGGTCCAATAAATAATCAACCAAGGAGAAAGATGGCCCGGTTATACTCAGGTTTAACTGATGAATTGGAAACAAGATGACAAGCAACAGAGCTTCAACTAGGTGACTTTATAGCCACAAGCAGTAAGATGAGTGCAATAAATAGATGGAACAAGTAATGTGCAATACATAGATAGATAGATTGGATAAGCAAAGTGTAATGAATAGATAAATGGATTGGTATAATAAGATATATGTGTGGGAGTTAAAGTTCAAAATAAAGAGAGTAAGGGGATTATAATAATCGCAATTACCCACACCAATGAAAGTTGAATTACATTATGAATTCAGAACAAGTTACACTAGCTTATCATTATGAATAAATGAGATGTCAGGTAGATGTGTGAATCGACTCTCAACGGAATGGCCTACAACTCATAATCATGAAATAAAGATGGTGAAGGTTGAGAGCACTGGAATGTTGACAACCATCTAAGATCGAATAAAAATGTATTGCACATTTAACAATGGGTTTGGAAAGACATGAAAGATCATGCTAATAGGAAACATCAGGTTGAAATGCAAGGGAGATTAAACAATATTGGATAATATCAAGTTTTGAAGATGAGACATGCAAACAATTTTAAAAATTACTATAAAAGGGCATTCTTGCAAAAAATAAACTCTGGTTGCATGGTTTAGGTGCGATATCCGGACCTCAAATCATTCTTGGAAAAGACTTCTATGGTTGGCAATTAATCCCATAGATCATTTATTCAAGGTATAGGGCACTTGTTTTTAATAGTGATCTTGTTCGACTCTCTATACGCAACACACAACCATAAGGTTCTACCTTTCTTCTTCACACATATAAAACTAGGGTTTCCCACGGTGACACATTTGGTCAAATAACTTCCTTCTATAACAACTCATCTTACTAAATCTTTAGTTCTTTGAACTCTGCTGGGGGTCATATGATAGGGGCTCTGAAAATGGATTGAGTACCTAGAACTAAGTTGATCTGAAAATCAATGTTTCATAGGAGAAAACAGTCCTGAAAGTCCTCAGATGAAACATCTCTAAATTCACAAACTGTTTTTATGGATATATATATACTGAGTGTGGTTGGCATATCACTAATATTCATCTTCTATAAGTACACAATCAGTTCATCCCCATAATGATAACAAAGTCTGCCAATCAAACTGGATTGAATGCCCAATAAATATGTTTTCAGCAATACTAATAGAAGCATATTTACAAAAGATAACACATTCAACTGCTTACCGGTCTCAACAAATTTAAAAGACAGGGGGAAGATCTAAAGCGTAAAGAGGTGCAACCACACCATGAACTCTTGCAAAGATATTTCTTTATTGGTTGCAAAAAACAGGCATATAAGCAGAATGAATGAAAGGACAAAGATTCGTAATGAAAGAGAGGCATATAAATGTCCTGCATATACAAGACATGTAGTTTATTCATGATGGTTATGATAGTAAAGTAATTAAACGATGTTATGAAGTTGAGAGGGAGTATTAAGTAATGAAGGTGAAGAAATGTGACAGATTATCAAAGCGGCTTTTGAAAAGTCATGTGGTATCCGTATGTGAGTAAAATGATGAAGATAAGGGTGAACAGTACCAGAAGGGAAATTTTATTCATCTGGTGTTTGAAAGGACAATAAGTCAAGATGAAGGAGTTAATCTTATGACTGAACATGATGACATCCATTAATAACATATTTTGCAGTAAATAGAAGTCTTGGATAGGCATATAAATTTCAAAACCACTGGCTAATGAAAATAGCACAAATCGTTGTTTATCATTAATAAAATAGGCTGTACTAGTGAAGAAAGGATTACCAAAATAACTTGAGTAACAACATACCGTCACGACCATTGAGTGCTATGCCAACATGGCGTTACGATGCTATAGAAACACAACAATATGGATACATTTAATTGTTGAAAAGGAATTCAATAACTGGTTCTAAAGCAACCAAAGGCTTTGCAAGCAATAAATCAATAGTGCCCAAATAGAAGCAAGGAGTTAAAGTAGGTAACAGTAAAAATATGTAAATAGTGATGACTGAACTGTAAGTAGAATGAATCAAATATACTTAGGAAGAACTGCAAATCACACAGTAACGTATACTGGGGGTCATTATAGGCTCCATTATGGAAACAAAGAATTAAACGATTATGATTGTCAGGGTTTGAATCACCTATAAAAAAGGTTGCTTATATGTGTTTAAAGGACTCCCCACAGATCACATATGAGATTTTTTTTTTTCATAAACACTCCATTACAAATCAAGAGAGTGTTAGTGGCAAAGAAATGATGCCTCTGAACAATTCAAGGTAACTAGGACAAAAATAAGTCAGTGACAGGAAGTAATGAGAGCATTGATGAGGTAAGGCCTTAGTATCAAGACCAGACAGTTCCTATACATGACAACTTAATCTTACTTGTACCACACATATAATGCTAAGTAGCACACCTTAAGCTACTAATTGTTATCACCATACATAAGCACTCATTGTAGTATTCATCTATCAACTGGTTCACCTCAAAGATATTACCCCACAAGGCATTTCCTCATCTAGAGGTTTACATCTAACTTGACACTATATTAATCTCTTAAGAAGTTGCAAATGGCATCCCCACATCAGGTTTCAACGATATATTAGCACACCTCAATAAGACTCTCAAATCCTGGGGCAAAACAGACAGAGTTCTGCCTGAAACCTGACGAAAACCTAGGCTTAAAGCCTCACAATAGATGCCTGAAATAGAGAGAAGTACTTCAATAGCTCAATGGCCATACACCGGAGTTCATAACTCAACAGATCACACACCCAGAGTGCCCGATTATAAAAATTTAAACAAATAAGAGAAATGAAACATACAATACAACTCCTAGATAAATGAGAGTATGCCTCACTAACAAATGACCCAATGGTTCCACACTCCACTTTGCTAACGCTTGCATCTCAGGATATTACCAAATGATTGAGTCACCCAAATGGAAATGGTTCCTCCGTATATATCCATGCATATGAACTTATAGTCAATAGCTTATTTAACTAGTCCAACATAACTCATACACACCTTGATAGCTAACTCATAAATACTTGATAGCTCACAGTGGCCCTTAAAACCTTAGCTCTGATACCAGCTCTATAACGCCCCCAAAATGCTAATGATATGATTTATAAAAAATTACAGCAGAAGACTTAATAATAAAAGGTGCAATCGCTGTCCTGATAAGGACAAGGCTCACTGAAACCATTTAATCTTGTAACTTATGTTCACAATCACAAAATCTATTAAGCTGAAACACTTCAAAACCAAAGTCCATAATAGTTCAACTTCAACACCATCAACTTAATCATATCATGTGCTAACTCACACTCCACACGACACAAGTATATTGAATATAGACCCAACTTGATCCTGAGGTCGATCCCAACATTCATGTTATGCTAAATCCACTGTGAGCATCTGATGACTTCCAAAAGGGCTTGCTAAAAGGAGAAACATGTGATACTTCATCACCTAAAATAGAAAACATGAAAACAATTCAAAAATGTGAGCAAAAACTCAGTACATGCATTCTTGTATTGTAAAATGAGCATAAAAACACTATTGATGGGTATCTTCTTTTGCAATTCATTTAGTTCGCTATAACTATGAAAATGAAAGTAATATGAAACTAAATTGCTCATTATTATCTGGATGTTTGCCCCTTGCAATGATATGATCTATACATAGGTGTACACCTAGCAATCCGATCAAGAGTTGGCCTGAAGCCGCGCGGGTAATGATAGGCTGACGTCCTATAGATGATAACTGACACGGTCACAAGTTAAATGGCAAATCACTATATAAACTGATTCATTGATAAACTCATTAAGAGTTGTAACTTGATAAACATGTTCTGCTTTCTGAAGATACAAGCAATGGACAAACCCTAAGTCTTTAAAAATCTCATCTTACTTGATACATGTCAGTTGTTTCATAAATGTCATCTGACTTGATAAATATGTTCTGATTTGATAACACTTCTGCATAACAAGGAACGATAATTAGGCCTCAACTCTGTTTCATAAATATCATTGTAAGTATGCGTAGTCAGTAAATAATCTATACTCACATAATTGAGTAAGTAAAAGTATGTATAGCAGAAATTGAGTAATTAAATGGTATACATAACTTGAGTATTTCAATATAGTTTCAAAACTAAATTGATGAAAGTCATTAAATCTGATATAAAGTAAATGAAAGTAAATAGTCCACAATGAGATAAATGAGATTACCAAGGAAAAGGCCTTGATGGTGACAATTGAGAGAGTGGTTGTGGCCTTTTCTGAAATAAGTTGCTGATACGGATTCAAGGCTCGCTGATGTATAGCTTGGTTCAAGATAACAATGAGTACACTAGATTGGCTTGATAAATACATTTGATATATTTTGAATTGAGTAAGTAATAAAGGTCTGAGGCCAAGAGAGATATATCTTGGTTCAAAAGATCATAAATTGCAATAACTTGGTCTGATAAATATGGTTTCTGAGTCATAACTCTCCCACTTCTTATATTTCTTTCATAAATATAGATATAGAATTCCACCCCAAATAAATTATTGAACTAAATAGAAGCTAGTAAGCTCACTAAACATGGTATTTTCTTTGTAAAATCCATAATTGACTCAAAGCTCATAAGCAAGCTCTCAAATTGTATACTTATCTTCTTCTTTCTCATTAATCAAGCTAAAAACTTCATGAAAGTCCATGAATATTCATTTCCTCCTTAAATAACCTTGCTTGGCCTAAAATACACAAAATGAGTGCATGATTAATCTCACTCAATCTTTATTATTGCTCTTTACACAATTACTCAAAATGCTTTCAAAAATCACCAAACTCAAAATACTCAACCAAAATTCATGAAATCTTATAAGAAATTTAAAAATAATATGGATAATCTACAGTAAAAGTTTTAGAATTTTCCTCCAAGTATACGCTGCACAGGAATTGCAATAATAGTCCAATTGCACCAAAGTAGGTCAATTCACTTCAAATATTCATAACTTTCATCCTTGAGCTCAAATGGAGACACAAAATCACAATATGAAAAGATTAAGATGTCCCAACAAAGTTTTATTTACAGCACAAAACATGATTCCAACAATGGGGTTCCCAAAATGGGGCTAAAACACAAGTGTGTCAGTTTTGATCCATTCAGCACAGTTCAGGTAAAACGACCCTAAATTTTTCCACAGACCTCAAATTAAGGCAATTCAAAAGCCATTTGAAAGCTAACACACTGAATTATCTACCCACCAAAAATCATAATTTGTCCATAGGCTGATCATTACTAGTTTAATCCTGAAGTCTGCCCTATTTTCCTGAAATTTTCCAGCCTTCACTGTTTTAGCTTTCTCTTCCCTTTTCACATAAATTCTCGCTTGAAATCATTCCAAATCATCACAATCAGATGTAAAAAGATCATTTAAGGCCTCATATACATAGCCCACATCAAAATTACAATAAATGAAACAAGCAAGCCTGGATTCAACTTTTATGATTCAACTCATTTAATCACACTTCCAATTCATCACCCACAACTTTAGACATCACTAAGCTTAATAAAAATTGCATAAAAACCATCACTTGGCTCATATAAACATAAGCCATACTCAAACAATCAATAAAACCCAAAAACAATCCATGGATTGATGTTAGGGTTACCTCACTTGGATGCTTGAATGAAAGAGTTGAGGTTGTGCTTGGGCAGGGGAGGGGAGGGGGTTACCGTAGCTAGGGCAAGGCCATGGGTGGCAGTGGGTGGCTGGCTGGTGGCTGACTGGTGGCCAAAAAACACCAAGACAGCAGCTAGAGGGGGGCCATGGCCTAGAGAAAGAAGGAAGAGAGAGAGATGTGTATGTGGTTGGGTTTGCTTGAAGTTGTCTTGTGATTCATCTCTTATACTTGGCTTATATTCACCCTCCAAAAGAAGCTTTTATTAATTACTAATTAGGCATAAAGATGGTAATTAACTAAGTAAAACAAGTGGTAACTTGTTGTGCCTAATTTGGGCTTATACAGTTTGCGCCTGGGAAGGAAAGTAAACCGTATGCGATTAAATTTTCGTAGGTTGAAATTAAATTTTTGCAAGGTTATAATAATAATAATAATAATAATAATAATAATAATAATAATAATAATAATAATAACAATAACAACAACAACAACAACAACAACAACAACAACAACAGCAACAACAACAACAACAATAATAATAATAATAATAATAATAATAATAATAATAATAACAATAATAATGTCTTAAACCATAATTATCGAGGTCTATTGTCGATTCACCCGATATTTAATCAATCAACGAAACTGAAATTTACAATCAATGAAACTTGAATTGCAAAATTGGACCCAAATAAAATATCTCCCAACTAGAATGATTAAATATGATAAATGAAGGTAAAAAATTTTAAATAACATAATGGAATTCGCTCGATAAATAAATTGGATGTAATTGAATTAATAAACATGATTTGGTTAAATAAATAACCATGACCAATTAAATAAATAAACATGATTAATTAAATAAATAAACATGATTAATTAAATAAATAAATATAATTTAAATAAATAAATATAGGTTAGGGTCAGGTTATTACATGCCTTGAGGGTATCGGAAGAGGAGTGTAGAGACCTTGACGGAAATGGCACTTAGCCATGTGACAAATGTTATATCTTGAGATCACCTTATGAACATCCCCACCTATCTTGGGCTAATAAAAATAATCCTTGAGTATCTCAAGGGTCTTGTTAATGCCAAAATGACCAGCTAGGGCTCCTCCATGAGCCTAACAATCAAGTCCCTTAGAGGACTTTTAGGGATGTAAAGCTTGTTTCCTTTGAAGAGTAAACCATCTCGTAGAATGAAAGAGCCGAAATTAGAAGGATTCTCTGCCTCTTCCTTATAGTCTTCATCCTCATGGTGTAGAGCCTTGATAGAACGAAATCCAAGAACTTTGGCTTCAAGGACCAAAAGGAGAGCATATCTCCTTGACAAGGCATTGGCCACAACATTCTCTTTCCCACTTTTATGCTTACAAGAGATGGTGAAAGATTGAAGGAACTTAACCCACTTGGCATGTCTTGAGTTTAAGTTGTGTTAACCATTGATATAGGACAATGCCTTATGATCCGAATAGAGCACAAAGGGCTTAGGCTTGAAATAATGACTCCAATGTTCCAAAGCCCTAATAGTGACATAGAATTCTTCGTCATAGGTGGAGTAGTTTAGCCTCAAACCATTCAACTTCTTACTGCACTTAGCTTGAGTGAGAACCGCACCAATCCCAACACCACTAGTATGACACTCAAATTCAAATAGAAGGTCGAAGTTGGGAAGAGCTAAGATAAGAGCTGAATTGATGGTTTCAAAGGCTCTTTGGGTAGCCTTTGTCCACTTAAAGCTTCCTTTTTTCATGTATTCAGTCAAGGGAGCTATAATGGAGATAAAGTCTTTGATGAACTAGCAGTAGAAAGAGACCAATCCATTGAAGCTTCACACTTCCGTGATGGAGGTCGGAGTAGGCCAACTCTTGATAGCCTCAATTTTAGATTCATCAACTTGAATTCCCTTACCGGTTGCAACATAGACAAGAAAGACAACTTGAGGACTGAATAACTCACATTTCTCAAGTTTGCCATGTAACTTTTGTTGTCACAATACTTGCAATACTTCAGAAAGATGCTCTATGTGAGATGTTTCATTAGGACTATACACAAAAATATCATCAAGATACAACACAACAAACTTCCCAATGAATGGTCTGAAGACCTCATTCATGAGCCTCATGAAAGTGCTAGAAACATTAGATAGACCAAATGGCATCACAAGCCACTCATATTACCCATATTTAGTCTTAAAGGAGGTTTTCCACTCATCTCCTTCTTTCATTTTAATTTGGTGAAAGCCATTCCGGAGGTCAATTTTAGAAAGGATCTTGGACCCATACAACTCATGAAGCATATCATCCAGTTAAGGAATAGGGAATCGATTCTTGATGGTGATGTTGTTTATGCCCCTAGAATCAACACACATATGCCAAGTGCCATCCTTCTTAGGTACCAAAAGGGTGGGAACTGAACATAGACTCAAGCTTTACCTAATGTACCCATGATCAAGCAACTCTTGGACTTATCGTTAAAGATCTTTTGACTCATTAGGATTGCACCTATAGGCCAAATTGTTTGGCAAAGGAGCGCTCGATAAGAGATCAATTTGGTGCTCAATTCCTCTCAAAGGAGGGAGCCCTGGGGGTAGATTATAGGGGAATACATCCTCAAATGCTTTCAAGAGTGATTGAGCTAAAGGATGCATGGGTTTCGCTCCCTCACTTATGTTTGATTCTACCATAAGTAAGGCAAATAAAGACTTGCTCTTACTGATGGCTCTCTCCACACATATTTCACTCATAAATAGGCTTTTCCCCTTCCCCGACCTAGATTTGAGGAGTTTAATGGAGGCAGTGGTGTTAAAGTAAGATTATAACCCATGTACTTGGATGCATAAGTATTGGCATGTCCATCATGGATCACTTGATTGTCAAACAACTATGGTCTACCAAGCATATCAAATAATATACATCCATGGGGAAGAACGTGACACAGTACTTCACCACAATATGGACTAATCGAAAATGCAATAAATGCTTATTTAGAAACGATTGCCTTGCTTCCTTGTTTGAGCCATTGGAGAGAATAAGGGGTAGGATGCACCTTGGTGGGTAATCGAAGTTTGTCAATGAGTGATGTGGAATCCACATTAGTGCAACTTCCTACATCAATGATGAGCTCACACACCTAGCCTCCGATAGTGCATTAGGTATGGAAAATTTGCTCCATTTGGCTTAGTTTATAAGGAGCCTCTTTTACATGGAGTGCACTCTGAATCACTAAGAGTTCTCCTACATCTAGGGTGATTAAAGTTTAATCCTCATCCTCTACTTCCTCTTCACTAGTAGCTTCTTTAATAGCTTGAATTTCTTCTACTTCTCCAATGGTGAGGGTCCTTCAATTAGGACAATTCGCTTGGAAGTGTCCATAACTATGACATTTGAAACACTTTTTACCCTCTAATATCTTTGGTGGTTCACTCGCAATCCCTTTGCCCTTGTCAAGAGTTTTGACGGGTGTAGGGATAGTGATAGCTTTGTTAGGGGTGGAGTAACCCTTGGAGGTAATCAAAGGATGAATAGAGAAAGTGGTTTGAAAGGTTTTAACCCTTAAGTTGCTTCTTAACTAAGATGGCTAGGTGACACACATTATCAAAGGATAAGTAAGGTTATAATTCCACCTTGCTAGTAATGCTAGGAGAGAACCCCTTAATGAACCTAGCGATCTTGAGTCTGGGTTCTTAATGTAAGCCAACCCTAATTTGGAGTTGTTTAAACTCCTTGATATGCTCTTCTATATTTAGATTCTCTTGACTGAGAGAAGTGATCTTGAGGTAGACTTCTTGTTTGTAAGAAGGAGGTAGAAATATCTTGTCCATGCGTTTTTTGAGCTTGGACTAAGTCTTGATTTTATATTTGGCTTCTCTAGCCCTACTCTTCTTCAAATGTTCATACCACAATGAAGCATACCCCTTCATCTTAAGAATGGCCAACTTGAAGACCTTCTAATCATTGTAATCTTTGAGTGTAAAGATCCTTTTAAAGACTTGAACCCAATCAAGATAGTTCTCCGGGTTAAGATTATCATCAAATTTCAGAGTCTCAACTTTGAGATCCCAAACATCATCCCTTGGATGTCTTAGTCTTCTTGGCCTTCCTTCCTTATCATCAAAGTCTTTATAGGAGAAAGAGTATTCAATACCGATAGGGCCAGTATTATAGACTCGTCTAAAAGGGTTTTGTAGAGTAGATTCCCTTACTTGTGCAACCTCGTGGGTGAGTTTTCTCATTTGCTCTTGAAGCTCTACAAGAGCCCTACAATCTCATCGACTTGCTCAAGAGGAATGTTCAAAGAGTGAGAAAGATTGCCCACACTAGTTAGGGTTGATAGAGACAAAAAAGAAGGGGAAAATAGAGGAGACAAGGGTGTGTTGAAGGTACACAGGAAAGAAAATAGTGGAAAAGGAGTAGGCAAGAAAACAGTGAAAAAGGAGGTGGCATGGTTGTGCTCTGTGGCACAGAGGGGTCGTGCAAGATCTCTAGAACAGGATTTAAGAGTGTAGGAAATGGGCAAGGCCGTGCCAGGTAGCATGGGGTGGTTGTGCCAAATCTCTGGGTCAAATTTTCAACGAGTAAGGTTTTGGCACAGGCGTGCCAAGTGCTACGGGGTGGCAGTGCCAAACTTTTAATTTCGTGTTTTTAGCCTTTTTATGGACTGTTAGGGATGTGTTTTGGTTGGGGTTTATGTTTAGGCTATAATTAGGGTTCTTTATGGACTAGATAAGAGATTCAAAGTGGAAGAACTAATGACAAAATAGTATAGAAAGGGGAAACCTTTAAGCAATTCTAACACAAGGAAGTTTGGAATGGATGCTTACCAAGAGATAGGATCATTATGCTTTGATACCAAATGATGCATAGACGCTTTTATTTGGCCACATAAAGGCATGAAATTCTTATAGGTGAACCCAATAGAGGTTGAAGATTAATCTCCCTAAAGATGAACCAAGAGGGGGAGAGCGGGGGGGGAGAGAGAGAAAGAGAGAGAGAGAGAGAGTTCCCAAATACTTAAAGAAGGCTTCTAATGGCAAACATTCAACACTTGAAACAAGTTGTAAGAAGATAATTTATCCCACCCTTTAACCCTCTGAAGCCTTAGCACTAAGGATTAGATTAAAGGGAAGACTCAAATCACCACACTTTTAAGAGAGATAGAAATTTTAAGATTTTGAGGAAAACTAAGCTTTAAGCTCTCATATCATTCATTCAAGCTGATTTTTCATGGAGGTAATTGGGTCCATAAATACTCAATGAGATAGGGAATTAGCCATACATTAGTGGGGTAAGTGGTCAAATAGGAGGCTTATAAAATATCCTAGGAAAATAAATTAAGATGCTTAAGATAATTACAATCACTATGAGCTATATTTTCCAGGATTCATGCTCTATCTTCTATAGAGCCATGAGTAGGCTCTACTACTCCAAATGAGGTGATGTCACTTGCCGACTCTTCTGCTGTGTGTGAAGAATAATTACAAGCTGATTAATTTCTAAAATTGTTGCCTTAACCTACTCAATTAAGCCCAAATTCACAACCGTGCATTTTCTAGTCCTGAACCAACTCTTGCTTGGTATTTGGTTGATAACTTCCATAACACTCAGAGTTTGAGTACGATTCAAGACTTCTTAGAAAGTACACATTTGGGGCTTTCAATCCATGTATAATTTATAGAAATTGGAGCTTGTTTTCTTTATCAAATTTGAGCTAGAAATGAAGTAAAATATTTTACCCAAAAACTAAAAAATGAGCTATGATGTGGTTTTAGGATGATTAAGTGGTTTGATCCCTTATTTAGGGCTACTGTTGGCCCAACCACCTTTTCTAACCCTACTTGGACCTTTTTAAGTTTCCCAAGTCAATACTGACCCAGGGGGACCTAGTCTTTGACCTAGGGTCAATGTTAGGCCGACTTGGTTAATGACCCTCACTAGTGAGAGTATGCCCAAGCTCGGGGGTTGCTTCGCATCACCACGGGCTCCAAAGGTGGATGATCATGTAAACGGTCTATAATGTAGTCACTTAGCCCATACGACCTGCCATAGACTCAGTGGCTGGTGGCACCTTGATGAGCAAAATGGACGATGAGGCTCGCAATTTGATTGAGATAAGACTTAATAATTACCAATAGTCTAATGAGAGAGGCCGACCCAAACGGGTTAGAGGTAAGCTTAAAGTTGATGCACTTACTTCACTTTCTACTGAAGTTGATGCTATGACTTAAAGATTACATTGTTTGAATGTTAATCTTGTGAATTCAAGTGCCTCTCCCCCAAATGAAATTTATGCTTCAATTGACTATTTGACTATAAATTGCCAAGTTGTGAATCCTTTTTCCCAAGACATTAGTGGCTAAGTTAAGTATGTCAATTACAATCTAAGACTGGCCAATGACTCCTTTTCTAATGCCTACAATTTTGGTTGTGGGAATCATCTAAAATTTCACATACAGGTCTAACCCTCCCAATACGCCCCAAATGAATGCTAGACCACCCCCCGGGTTTCAAAGGCCTCTTTTCCCCAAACAAGCTCCCCAAAAGTCTAACTTAGAAGTTATGATGGAGAGTATGCTTATGGCAAAACAAAAGTAAGATGAGTATATAAAGCAATTAGTCTCTGAGGATGATGTGCTTACTACTCGTAATAAGATGTTAGAAGCCTAAATTACCCAACATGCTGGTTCTTTATCTACAGCATTGGGTAGACTTCCCAGTAAGCCTGAACATAATCCTACGGAGCAATGTAATGTCATGATTTCAAGGGTGGCTAAAAAACTTAAGTGGCCTAAAGGGGTTAACAATGATGTGAGCTGGCATGATGATGAGAATGTTGTGGTTGAGAAGGGGTGTCTAGTCCCTCTGATGATATGCGTGATGATGACCTTGTTAAGGATACTAATGAAGTTCTAAAGGATCCTGACCATACTTCCCCAAAAACCTACACTCCACCTTTGCCTTTCTCTCAATAAATGGCTAAGGCTATGCTTGCTTTGCAATTCGAGAAGTTTTTAGAGGTCTTAAAGAAACTATACATTAATATTGCATTCAGTGACTTCTTGTCTCAAATGCCTTCCTATGCTAAACTTTTTAAAGAGATTTTATCTAATAAAAGAAAGCTAAAAGAGTATGAGACTATAGCCTTGGTTGAAGAATGTAGTGTGGCGATCCAAAACAAGCTTCCAACTAAACTTAAGTATACTGGTAGTCTCTCCGTCCCTTGCTGATAGGACATGTGTATATTGACTTTCCTTTGTGTGATTTAAGCTCAAGTGTGAGCTTAATGCCTATTTTTATGTGGGAGAAGCTTGATTTTGGAGAAATGAGATCCACTACCATCTTCTTACAATTAGCGGATTGTTATGTGAAATACCCCACGGGTGTTTTAGAGGATGTTCCCATTAAGATGGCATATTTATATATGCCAGTTGATTTTATGATTCTCGAAATGGAAGACGATACGTGCATCCAATCGTTATTGGGAGGCCTTTACTAGCCAGTGTCAGATGCCGTATTGATATAAAGAATGGTAAGTTATCCTTTGATGTGAGGGGTGATCATATAAAGGTTAACTTGTTTAAGGCTTCTAAATTCCTTTCCATTTCTGATGAGTGTCATAGAATCGATGTGATTGATAATGTGGTAAGGGAAGAAGCCATCAACTATATTACTAGTGACCCTCTTGAGCATTGTCTGTTGAATAACGATACTTCTAAGGTGAGAGTTCCTGAAGTCTCCATGTGTGCTCACTTTTTAGAAGCCTCTCTATATGCTCTACCTTCCCTTGTAAAAGGTGGAAGAGCTAGTGATTGTGAGCTGGCTTCTAACATCTACTGGTTATAATATGAGCTAGAAAATGAGCTAAGTTGCTCCCCAAAATAACTCCAGCACTTACTGGATCAAGTGATAAAGCAGTGGCTTTATTAGCATGCGTGAATTATCAATGGAAACCTTGACTTATGACCTCTTGGACTAGTGCTTGAACATTATAGGCTAGGGTACCTAATTGAGTTTGGTTTACAGTAGGGTGATCTCCATGAACCTCCCCTTGTTGAAGAGAACTTGACCTCAAATTCTCAAGGGGAATGTCATTTAAATAAGGATGCAAATCTACCACATTAAAAGTGGTTGAAACCCTATATTCTCCGGGTAGCTCAACTCTGTATACATTGTCATTGATTCTCTCCAGAATCTGAAACGCACCATCTACTCTTGGGCTTTTGGGCCTTCTCCTCTATAGAAATCTCTCCTTCCTCAAATGAACCCATACCAAGTCCCCTGGTTGAAAGATGACCTTCTTCCTATGTTTGTTTGCATTAGACTTGTAGCTGGCATTGCCTCTTTCAATCTTCTCGCTTACATTATTATGTAACTCTTGGATTTCCTTGACCCTCTTCTCACCTCTATACTTAGTTTTCCTTCCATGGCCCTTGGGGCCCGATTCATTGGACTTAAAGGATCAAGACCATACACTGTCTTAAAAGGAGATCAGGCAGTAGTCTTTTATAGCACTTTATTGCATGCGAACTTCACATGGGGTAGTAGAAGATCCCATGCCTTGGGTTGTGTCCTGATCAGTACTCTTAGAAGAGAACCAAGTGCCCTGTTAGTGACCTTAGTTTAGCCATCAGTTTGTGGATGGCAACTAGTGCTAAATTTGAGCTTTGTCCTCAACCTTTTCCAAAGGGTTATCCAGAAATGACTTAAAAACTTGGTGTCCCTATATGATACTATGGACCTAGCAACACCATGGAGCATCATTACCTCCCTGAAATAGAGCTCAGCAACTTGAACAGCATCACTGCTTTTAGCACATGCTATAAAATGGGCCTTCTTGGAGAGCTTGTCCACAACAACAAAGACTAAATCTTTGCCCCTTTGTATCTTAGGCAATCCCAATATAAAACCTATGCTCACATCTGTCCAAGGGCCAAGAGGGATAGGAAGTGATGTATACAACCCTTGGAGCAGGGAGTGGCTCTTGGCTATTTGACAAGGAGCACATCTCTTAACAATTCTTAGACATCTTTAGTCATACCCTAGCTGATAACAATGCTATTTGAGCATGGATGTCATCTTGTTTTCTCATAGTGGCCAGCTAGAGCTCCTCCATGGACCTCTTTGATCAATGGCTTCCTTGTTCTATACATGAGAACACGCAGTCTTCTTCTCTTGAACAAATACCTATTCTGGATGAGATAGCCTCCTTTAGGCTTCTGCTTACACTCATTATATACCACCCTAAAGTCCTCATCATGTTCATAAAATAACTTGAGATGCTCAAAACCCAAAACACAAGTTTCAAGCTGAAATAGAAGAAGGTGTTTCCTGGACAGTGCATCAGCTCCTTGATTTAGCCTACCTAATCTGTGCTTAATTTTGAAATAAAAAGCCTAAAGATGCTCTACCCATTTGGCGTGCCCGACATTGAGCTTGTTTTATCCCTGGATATACTTCAATACTAGGTGATTGCATAGAATTCCTTATTATAGGTGGAGTATTTCCTCTTGGAGTCACACAGTTTCTCACTGAAAAAGGCTAAAGGTCTGTGTTCTTGGGTCAAAACTCCTCCAATGCCTACTCCAGAGGTATCACACTCAACCTCAAATGCCTTCTCAAAGCATGGTAATGCTAGAACTGGTGCTTGAGCCAGCTTGTTCCTGATTTCTTCAAATGCATGTTAGCCTTAGAATTCTATTGGAGTGAAGTTTCCTTAATCACTTTAGTCATGGGTGCTATGATGGTGCTGAAGTTTTTGATGAACCTTCTGTAGAATAAAGTTCACCCATGAAAACTTCTCATATCATGGGTGCTCTTAGGAACTGGCTAGTTCCTAATAGCTTCCACCTTGCTCTCATCCACTTAGATCTCATTGACAGTAACTATATATCCTAAGAATATGACCTTATAAGTAAAGAAGATGCGCTTCTTAAGATTGCCATATAGCTTCTCCTTTTCTAGGACTTGAATCACTTGCTCAAGATGGCTGGTATGCTCCTCTACTATCTTGCTCTAGATCAGTATATTATCAAGATAGACAACAACAAATCTGCTTATAAAGGGACTGAACACATGGTTCATCAACCTCATGAAAGCACTAGGTGCATTGGATAGGCCAAAAGGCATAACCAATTACTTATATGAACCTTCTTTGGTTTTGAAGGCGCTCTTCCACTCATTACCCTCTCTAATCTTGATCTAGAGGTAACCACTCCTTAAATCCACTTTAGAGAAAACTTTAGACCCATAGAGCTCATCCAACATGTCTTCTAACCTTGGAATAGGGTGCTATACTTGATAGTGATCTTGTTAATGGCTCTACTATCTACAGACATCCTCATGCTCTCATCTTTCTTAGGAAGAAGCAAGGTTGGCACAACACATAGGCTTAAGCGGCTTGTAGTGGTAAAGGCTGGGTCTCTTCTTGGTCGGAACTAGTTTGAAGAATCTAATCCTTAAAAGGTATGAATTCATGGTGTGAAGCTGTAAGGGTAGGCTCCACTAGGGCAAGAGGTATTTCAGTCTAGTCATGTTAAAAGGCTTGTGTTTGGATAGTTGATATGGGGCTAAAGGGGAAAGGGTTGTTTTCATGCCATCCTTAGTGAATGAACAGATATTCAAGTAACCATCATAAGTTACTCTTTTATCAAATAGCCAGGGCGTTCCTAATTATACATGACGTTCTTCCATGGGGATTATGTCACATCGCACTTCATCAAAATGACTCTTACCAATTGAGAAAGTAACTAAGAACCTTTAATTAACTTGCAATCTCTCGATTGAGCCACTCGATATAGTAAGGGTGGGGATGTACTGAAGTTTACAGCCCAAGTATGAAGATCAAGCACTGTACAAGATTCAACCCCGTAAAATGATCCAGGGAATGCAAGTTCAAGCACCAAAGCTCAAGCCTTAGTCCAAGCCTTGCTCCTACAAAGTTACACATTACCCGGGTATGATCCTTTGCAAAGACCCGGTGTTGTTCATCTAATTTCCTAAACTTCCAAGAGGTTTAGGGCTAATATTTTTGTTACCTAAAATCCTCAAATACCAAGCCATAAAGAGGAAACTAAGTTGAATCAGTTGCTTCATGAAGATTTTGCCCTTACAAGTCAACCGTTCTAGATTAAGCTTTATTCTGACCCCATTTGAGTTTCCAGCTGGTTCACCCCCTTAAACCTGATTTAAGCCCAATTTCTTTACTTACGATGATTATTAAAATCCTAAGTAACCAAGCAACCAAGTAGAAATCAAGCAACCAAGCTGCTCCTTTTTGGCGCCAAGCCGGCCAATTTGACTGTTTTTGATCAATGACTGAGATCTCATCAAAGGGAGGCTTTGACCACCAACGTCCCAATTTACTTGCTAGCCTACCCTACTAGGAACATCATCATTGCTACTTTTGCAGTTTTGGAAGGCTTTTTGGCCACTAGGAAGAGAGATAAAGATCACACTTGGGTATGATTGGCCAGCCGTAATTTGGGTCAAATCAGCAGCTATTTCTCTCTCCCATATATGCAAGCGTATTTCTTAGGATGCTAATGACATGTTCAAGCTTAAGTTTAGCATAATTAAGCATGTAATTAGCTAGACACGTGTGATATACTTAGGCTAGGCTAATCCGGGTTCACATCCTGTTTTATATAAGCTAGATTAGAGGTTTCCTAATGACTAAGGAAACCCCTAAGCAACTAGGCAGTAGGGCAGGAGCTTATGTAAGTGCTAGCCAGCTTGTTTATTAGATGACACATTGAATGAACCAAAATTCAGTTAATCTTTGCTCCTAACCCCGGTTTCTCCGTAAACACTCAAACTAGCTTATCTTTACATAAAGTTTCCTCCTCTCTAAACTAATTTTGTCATTAGTTCACCCTCTCTAAATGTCTTATGTAGTCCATAAAGAACCCTAAACATAGCCCAAACACAATCCCTAACCTAAACACATCCCTAAAACTCCACAAAAGGCCTCCACCAACAAAAAAAATCGTCGAATATGCTAGGCAGAGATTTAGCACAGCCACCCCTTGATGCCCGACACAATCGTTCCCCTTTCCTCCACTCTTTATTCCTGCTCCATAGATCTGGCATGACCTTCCTCCCTAATGTGCCATTGAGCATGACCGTGCCCCCTCATTTCCACCGTTTTTCTTGCCCTTGATCCTTTAACACTCCTGTGCCTCTCTTGCTTTCCTCCTTTTAACTCTATTCACCTTTCCATCAACCATGATCGATGAGGGAGATCCTTCTCACTCCTTAAACATTTCTCTTAAGCAAGTCCAGGAGATAGGTAGGGCTTTTATATAGCTTTAAGAGCAAATAAGAAAGTTCACTCAAGAGGTTACACAAGTAAGGGAATCCACGCCACGAAACCCTTACCGGCAATGCTACGATGCTCGCCCTTTTGACATCGAATACTCTTCCCCTCATGAAGACTTGGTGATGAGGAAGGAAGACTAAGAAGAAGAGGGCATCCAAGTAATAACCTTCGGGATGTCGAAGTTGAGGCTCCAGAATTTGATGGTAATCTTAGCACAGAGAACTATCTTGATTGGGTTCAAGCCCTCGAGAAGATCTTTGACCTCAAAGATTACAATTTTGAGAAGGCCTTCAAGTTGGCCATTCTTAAGTTGAAGAGGTATACTTCGTTATGCTATGAACAATTGAAGAAGAGTAGGGCTAGAGAAGCTAAATCCAAAATCAAGACTTGTTCCAAGCTCAAGAAGCATATGGACAAGAGATTTCTACCCTCTTCGTACAAACAAAAACTTTACCCCAAGATCACCTCTCTAAACCAAGAGAACATAAACGTGGAAGAGTACATTAGGGAGTTTGAATAACTCTAAATGAGGGTTGGTGTGGATGAAAAACCCGAACTTAAAATTGCTAGCTTCATTAAAGGATTATCTCCTAGCATTACTAATAAGTTGGATCTATAACTTTACTTATCCTTTGATCATGTGCGACACCTAGCTAACAAGGTTGAAAAGCAACTTAAGGGTCGAAACCCTTTGAAACACTTCCTCTATTCATCCTTTGAGTATCCCCATGGGTTAATCTGCCCCTAACAAAGCTACCACTACTACTACACCTATCAAAACACTTGACAAGGGTAAAGGGATCGCTAGTGAGCCACCAAAGAGATTGGAGAGCAAAAAGTGTTTTAAATGTCATGGTTATAAACACTTCTAAGTAGATTGTCATAACCACAGGACTTTTATCATTAGAAAGGTGGAAGAAGTTCAAGCCATTGAAGAAGCTACTCATGAAGAGGAAGCAGAAGATGAGGACCAAAACTTGATCACTCTAGCTGTGGGTGAAATCTTACTGATTCAAAGAGCACTCCATGTCTTTCCATGCCTATTGATCTCTTAGAGGTAAGGCGTGTGAGCTCATTATTGGTTGGGGAAGTTACACCAATATGGCTTCCACAACACTCATTGATAAGGTTCAATTACCAACCAAGGTGCATCCTGCCCCTTATTCTCTCCAATAGCTCAAACAAAGAAGCTAGGTAACCATTTTCAAACAAGCTCTATTAAATTTTTGGTTGGTCCATATTGTGGTGAAGTGCTTTGTGATGTCCTTCCTGTGGATGCATGTCACTTGTTACTTGGTAAGCCTTGGTTGTTTGATAATCATGTGACTAATGAGGGGGAATGCTCATGCTTATGCATTCTAGTGTATGGGTTGTAATCTTAGTTTGACACCGCTACCTTCACCTAAACTCCTCAAATTTAAATCGGGAAAGGGAAGTAAGAAAAACCTATTTATGAGTGAAACACAAGCAGAGAGCCATTAGTAAGAGCAAGCCTTTATTTGTCTTACTTATGATAGAGTCAAACACAAGTGAAAGAATAAAACCCATGCATCCCTTGGTTTAATCACTCTTAAGAGAGTTTGAGGATGTATTCCCAAATGATTTACCCTTGGGGCTCTCTCATTTGAGAGGAGTTGAGTACCAAATTGATCTTCTATAGGGTGCTCCTTTGCCAAATAAGCCAGTTTATAGGTCCAATCTTAACGAGTCAAAAGAGCTTCAATAACAAGTACAAGAGTTGCTTGACCGTAAGTACATTAGGGCTGGCTTGGATAAGGAACCCGAACTTAAGATTGCTAGCTTCATTAAAGGATTATCCCCTAGCATTGCTAACAAGCTGGATCTACAACCTTAGTTATCCTTTGATGATGTGCGACACCTAGCTAACAAGGTTAAAAAGCAACTTAAGGGTCAACCCTTTCAACCTACTTCCTCTACTCGCCTTTCTAGTACCCCCATGGGTTATTCCACCCCCAACAAAGCTACCACTACTACTACAGTTGTCAAAACCCTTAACAATGGTAAAGGGATTACTAGTGTGCCACCAAAGAGATTAGAGGGTAAAAAGTGTTTCAAATGTCACAGTTAAGGGAACTTCCAAGCGGATTTCCTAACCAAAGGACTCTTACCATTAGTGAGATGGAAGAAATTCAACCTATTAAAGAAGCTACTAGTGAAGAGCAAGTAAAGGACGAGGATCGAACTTTGATCACTCTGGATGTAGCTGAACTCTTAGTGATTCGAAGAGCACTCGATGTCCAAGAGGCTCCTTTTGAGCCAAGTCAAAGGTGGTAAATTTTCCATACCTGTTGCACTATTGGAGGCAATGTGTTTGAGCTCATTATTGATTGGGGAAGTTGCACCAATGTAGCTTCCATAATACTCCTTAACAAGCTTTAATTACCATTAAGGTGCTTCCCACCCCTTATTCTCTCCTACGGCTCAGGCAAGGAAGAGAGGTAACCATGTTCAAATAAGCTCCTATTGCATTTTCAGTTGGTCCACATTGTGGTGAAGTGCTTTGTGATGTCCTTCCTATGGATGCATCTCACTTGTTACTTTATACGTCTTGGTTGTTTGATAATCATGTGATTCTTGATGGGTATTCCAATATTTATGCATTCAAGTACATGGGTCGCAATCTTACTTTGACACTGCTACCTTCACCTAAGCTCCTCAAATCTAAACAGGAAAAGGGATGTAAGGAAAGCCTATTTGTGGGTGAAACATAGGTGGATATAGCTATTGGTAAGAGCATCAAACCGATGCATCTTTTAGGTCAATCATTCTTAAGAGAGTTTGAGGATGTATTCCCAACTGATTTACCCCTGGGGCTCTCTCCTTTGAGAGGAATTGAGCACCAAATTGATCTCCTACCAGGTGCTCCCTTGCCAAACAAGCCGGCCAATAGATGCAATCTGAAAGAGTCAAAAGAGTTTCAATGACAAGTCTAAGAGTTGCTTGATTGTGGGTACATAGTGAAAGCTTGATTCCTGTTTGGTTCCCACCCTTTTGGTGCCTAAGAAGGATGGCACTGTGCGTATATGTATTAATTGTGGGGCCATAACAACATCACCATCAAGTTCGACTTTCTATTCTTTAATTGGATCATATGCTTGATGAGTTGCACGCGTCTAAGATCTTTTCCAAAATCGACCTTCGGAGTGGCTATCACCAAATTGGAATGAAAGAAAGAGATGAATAGAAAACCGCCTTGAACACCAGGTATAGGTCGTATGAGTGGCTTGTGATGCCTTTTGGTCTATCTAGTGCTCGTAGCACTTTCATTAGGCTCATAAATGAGGTCTTAAGACCATTCATTAGGAAGTTTGGTGTGGTATATCTTGATGATATCTTGGTCTATAGTCATGATGAAACATATGATATGGAGCACCTTTCATAAGTGTTCCAAGTATTGAGACAACAAAAGTTATATGTCAAGCTTGAGAAGTGTGACCCATTCACTCCTTAATTTGCCTTTCTTGGCTATGTTGTGTCCAGTAAGGGGATTCAAGTTTATGAATCTGAAGTTGAGCCTATCAAGACTTGGCCTACTCCCACCTCCATCATAGAAATGCGAAGTTTACATGGATATACCTCTTTCTAAGGCTGGCTCGTCAAAGACTTTAGCTCTATAATGGCTCCCTTAATCGAATGCATAAAGAAAGAAAGCTTTGAGTGGATAATGGCCACCTAAAAGGCCTTTGAAGCCATCAAGGACAGGAATTGTTCAACTCCAATCTTAGCTCTTCCCAACTTCGATCTTCTATTTAAAGTGTGACACTAGTGGCTTTGGGATTGGTGCGGTTCTCACTCAAGCTAAGCGCCTTCTTACTTTCTTTGGTGAGCTGTTGAATGGTTCAAGGCTTAACTACTCCACGTATGACAAGGAATTCTATGTCATTGTTAGGGCTTTGAAATATTGGAGTCATTACCTCAATCCCAAGTCTTTTGTGCTCCATTCGGATCACAAGGCATTATACTACATCAATGGTCAACACGAGTTGAACACAAGACATGCCAAGTGGCTTGAGTTCCTTTAGTCTTTGACCTTTTCTTATAAGCATAAGACTGGGAAAAAGAATATTGTGGTTGATGCCTTATCAAGGAGATATGCTCTAATTTCAGTCCTTGAAGCTAAGGTTCTTTGATTTTATTCCATCAAAGCCCTATACCAAAGGATGAATACTTCGATGAAGTAGTGGAGAATCTTTCTAACTTTAACTCTTTCACTACACAAGATGGTTTCCTCTTCAAAGGAAACAAGCTCTACATCCTAAAAGTCCTTTATGGGACTCGATTATTAGGGAGACTTATAGAGGAGCCTTAGTTGGTCACTTTGGTGTTAATAATACCGTTGAGACACTCTAAGTGTTAAGAAAGTTACGAATTAAGGACCGAGCAAGGGTCGATCCAGGATTGGAAAATACATGGTTCTAATTATAGGCTTAATTGAGGAGGTTACAGCTGTAATTTTGGAGATTAATCAGCATAGGATAACTCTTCACACACAAAGGAAGAATTACCAAGTGATGGTGCCCCCATTGGAGGAGTAAAGCCTTCCTAAGGCTCCCTAGAAGATGGAGGAAAAATCCTGGGAAATATAGGTCACCTCGATTATAATTATCTAAAGTAAATTGATTTATTTTCATAGGATATTTTAAAGCCTCCTGTTGGCCCACTTGCTCCACTAATGTACAACCAATTTCCACTCTAATTGGGTATTTATGCACCTAATTACCTCCCTAAAAATTCAAATTTAATGAATGAAGTAAGAGTTTCAAGCTTGGTGTTTCTCAAAATATCAGATTCTTTATCTCTCTAAGGAGGGTGGTGATTTGAGTTTATCTCTTTAATATAATCCTTGGTGCTAAGGCTTTAAAGGGTTAGAGAATGGGTTGATTATCTCTTGGTTACCTATTTTAAATAATGATTCATCTTCATTAGAGGCTATCTTCTATTTTGGGAATTCTTTCTCTCTCTTGGTTCATTTTGGGGAAAATTAGTCCTCGACATCCATTAGGCTCAGCTACATGGATTTCACGCTTTTATTTAGTCAAATGGAATTTAATATTAAGAAATTCATAAGCCATGTTTTCCTTCAAACTCTCGAATCTTTATCTTGATGTCAAAGCTGGTCTAATGATGATGGTGCCTTCTGCCTCTTTTATTCCTTGGTTTGAAATCATCTTCATTGGAGGTCATAAAAGGGTTCTCTTGGCTTTTAGACACTTCATGTGAATGACCTAAAGAGTTAGCTGTATCAAATTGCAAGGCTCTCTATTTGTTCTTGAAGGATTCCCCAAGATGCCTCCTAAGAAACTCATTCTGCTTCTCCAGATGATCATAATTCTTCATAAAGGCCTCAAATTTTTCCTCCAAACTCATGCTGCTACTCATCATGCTTGGACATTAAATTAGTTCATTGTGGGTTATGCGTTTGGGTCAATGGGTTGTATTTATGGCTAAGGTACAGGCCCAGGAGTAGCCTAAGCTCTAATACCAAATGTGATAGAGAAACAAGCAAAGATTAAGAGATGAGGGAAAGGAAAGGCTAGAACTCTCTAACAATCACTTGCATATTGGAAACTCAAGTAAATAGCATAAACTAATTTAAGCTTGGATAGAACACACCATCCAACTGGAATCAGGGCCTTTGGTCGCAAATTAGATACGACAACACCAATTAGCAAGCTAAGACTCACTAGATCACCATCTACAATGGTCAATTTACAGGATAAGCTAGGGATAATTTTTTAGAAAAGGAGTCTTGCTCAGCTTTCTTATATTAACAACTAAATATTACACATAAAAATTATGGTTTTAAACTAAGCCTCACTCCCTCTCACAATGGCTACACCAAAGTACATCATTTCCCTAAAACAGCAGTACACTTTCAAACAAATTATCCTTTAAACAGTAGGTTTAGCTTGATTGTTGACACCTATTTAGTTTGCTAATCTCTATTAATGAGGTGTCAAGCTAATGCTGCATCTTAGTTCTCCTAATGATGGCCATTAGGTGTAACTTGTAGCTTCAAACATTGAGAACTACCTAGTAAGTTAACATGAGGCAGTAACCAAGTAACCTTCGGATCAAAAGGCATTTCTTGTGAACTTGAGCTGGATAAAAACTAATGTTGTTTGATCTGATGCTGTAATTTTATTGTCACTTAAGATAATATTTTTGACACCTTTTCACCTCCTTAAACAAGTTAAAAGGTTGCTATAAAATAAAGTCAAAATTAACCCCTAAAACTAGACCTACTGGAGTAAATTGGACAAGGCACTGACTAATCATTTTGAGCTGGCTGAATGAGCTACTTTGTTAGCATCAAATGGTAGGGAAACTTCTATTATCTACTACCTTTAATCTAAGCTAGAAAATGAGCTAGGCTTCTCCTTAAAATAACTCTAGTGCTTACTGGATCAAGTGATAAAGCAGTAGCTTTATTGGCATGCATGAATGATCAATTGAACTGAAACCTTCACTTATGACCTTCTGGCCTAGTGCTTGAATATTTTGGGCTAGGGTACCCAATTGAACTTGGTTTGCAGTGGGGTGGTCTCCATCAAAGTGTGATCAAAGTAAGGTCAAAGTATAGGTATTGATGTAGATTCATAGCTAACAAGGGCCTTGGGCCATCTTATAGGGCTGCTGTTATGCCCAAATGTGCACTTCATTCAATCTCAGGTTCCCAAGTGATCAAGGCAGAGGTTGGGCTAGTAAATAAGCTAAAGAACTATGTATAGATGCAAAGTGTACTAGCTAACCTAAGTGAGGCTATGCATGCTTAATGACTATACAGATTTAATTGTACTGGCTATGCAGACATGTGAGGACCTAACCTCGCATGCATGTAGGATAAGATCACATAATAAGTTTGGGCTCCATTAGATTAGGCCAGATTAAGATATAAGTGGCTAATGGGTTAAGATATAAGTGATTGATAGGTTAGGTACAGTGATGCTATATGGCTCAGGCTAAAACTTATTCTAGAATGAGGGATAAAACATTGAGTGACTGCTGTGTTTGGCTAACTTATAAGACATAAGTTACCTAGGATAGGTAATCTTTCTTTTTGATAGAGGAGTAACCATCAATTTTTTATTAAAGTGCTCAGTTCTGAATAAGCCCCCAATTCCTATTTATCATAACATATGCTCTAGAAGTATAGGGATATGGAAGAAAAAGATTCTTTGGCTCGTACTAACTAGAATAGCCTCTAGTTTAGTATAAATAACACGGTTATCTCCTTGTTGGGAAATGTTGACCATGACGGTAGCCCTAATTGTCTAGGGAAATAAGGCGAGCCTCCTATCTTGTATTGTGTGTGAGTGCCCACTTAGAAAGGCTGAGAATATAAATATCCACTCTTGGATTTGTAGTTATAGTTGAGGCAAAGAGTCCCGATTTTTGGAATGGAAGAGGGATTAGAGACTATGATGACTAGGAAGAAGTGGTTAAGAGGGTGAGTAGTTTGTCCATGTCTTGTTGGATGGGAATAGGCAATTGTATGCTTCTTTGTCCTCAAAAACCAGGATCCTATTTTCACTCTCCTTTTGCTTAGACAGCCTTTTCGGTTTTTGGAGTCAACCACATTTTATTCATTCTCTGTCTTCTTTTTTTTGAGACCAAAGGACTCTATTAAGCTATTACTTCATGGAAAAGAATGCTCGTGGTCGAGCCTTAAAGATATTACCTACATATCCGATGTAGAATCAAGTTTGTCATAGTTTACAAGTAAGAGCATACAACTTAAAGGATGTCTTTAAGAGACTATTAAAGGCATGCTTCAAGGTTAGAATGCCAAAGGAAGGAATCGGCTATAAAATCCCCACGTGTGCATAGGTGAGGAGGTTAGTGCAAATAACAATTTTTTATTCTTTATTCTTTTCCTTTTTTTTGTTCAGCTTTTTTTCTTTTTCTTTTGGTGAGACCCTTTGGTCTGAATTCTCTTTTTTATTTGCTAATTTTATCACCTGTAACACACTCCTACTCCTATGTTTTATCAGATGTGGTTATTAAAAAGTTAGACCCTTCGAAGGCTCAAATGGGTTCTAAGGGGTGACTTTTTAGGTTTCACAAAGAAATAATTTTGGTTGCCAAAGAAGGCCTCCTATCCTAGGCATGTCCTTTCTACATTACTTATTACAAAGAAATTTTTGGTCTTTCCCTTTCTAAGATGATGGATTGAAATCCTTGATTTCTTTTATTTTATTTCTCTCCTCTCCTTTTGGTTAGCTTACTGTGTAAGGTTTTCAAACTAGCCCATCTTTTTTCTTTTTTTTCTTTTATTTCTTTTTTACCCTGGATTTGTTATAAGATAGGAGTATTCTAATATAAGAATACACAAAAGAACTAATAGAGGAGATGGTTTTATTAATAAATTAGGGATGCATCATACTTACATTTATGATGGAAAAGAAAGAGAATAACTCTAAGACTCACCATATGACTTTAAACTAAGCATCATATCCTCTAAATTAAACATAACTCAAGGCCTCACTTATGGAAGTATTTTAGAGTTGAATTCAACTATGCTCATTATGTAAATAGGTGGGTCATACTTTTTGCTTTGGTGGAATAAAATGGCTAGAATGTTATCATGAAAACCAAGTGGGTTATGTCCTTGTTAGGTGCTTGAGCGTGGGTGATTCCAATAGGGTGTATTTGGTACAGTAGTCTAGAGTGTGCAACTACTTACTTGTAGAGCCATTGTGCTTCTTATCCCTATTTTGATTGTTGCCCTTTCAATTTTTTATAGCTTTTGTGGATGGTTCCCTAACCATCTCTTCTTCGATATGCATGCTATATTCCTTAATGTTGTGAAGTTCTCAAATTATGTAAACATTACATGTTGCCTGTATGTGGGTTGAACATTTATGAGAAACAACCTCGCTTCATCAGCTTCTAAGGGTCAGTCCACTATGTGGGTGCCCTTTGCCCTCCATCGTGCAAGGAAGTCAGAAATTTTCCTCTAACAAGATCAATTTCATGTTCCTAAGTGCAATTGGTAGGTGAATATTACATAAATACTAATGTAGGAATTCCTTAAAAAGCTCATCCCAATTTGTGACCTTTCGTAGGTCTATAACATGATGCCACCTCATTACATCCTTATTAAAGATCTAAGGAAAATTGAGATGAAAGATATCCCTATCAATTCCTTTCAAAATCATAGCAATAATAAAATTTCTCATATGATGGTGAGGCTTTTCAATCCTGTGGAATTTGGCATTTAGTATAATGAAATTAGGTGGTAATTTTCCTTTAGGATGGGATCGAATCACACATAATCGGTGAAATAGTTGTTAAACATTAAGGACTCTTTTAGTAACTCCTCTACACAATCCTATCATGGATTGACTTTTGAGGTATCCTTTCTCCCTTCTTTTCTTTCTTCTTGTCATCATCTTTCTCCCCTTCATTATGAGCGCCTTCACCATATATTTCCTTAAGGTGTCCTTAATGAAGGTTTGGAGTATAGTAGCCATCAGTGCCATCATCTTTTCACTTTCATCCATGTTGGCTTGTATTCTATCCATCATTTTCATAAGCTCAGCCATTTTGTTGCTACTTACCATCAAGATGAGTAAAAGATTAGACTTTGACTTTAACTTTGACTTTGAGATTCTAATTTGAGCTTCCCTCAATCTTCTTAAGATAGGAGCATTTTAGTTCATGGGCTTTACTAGCACCCTTTTATAGACTTCTCTATCTTGATCAACAATGCAACAGTTTAAAGGAGTGAATAATAGAAATGAAGGGTCAATAGTGTTGAATACGGGCTAAAGGAAATGGTTAATAACTTGTAGTCTAGTGAGAGAGACAATGACTTGGTGAGCTTGAAGGTTTACGCTATGATGGGAATAAATGGGGTTAAGATCTTGAAATTGGGTCTTGTCGTAGATTAGGTCTTAAGTTGGGCATAGAGAGCTTACTTATAGGCGTAAGTTGGATCTAACTCTACCCTAGGTGAATCCTAGACCTATATTGAGCCCAAGCTTGCATTTGGTTTGGTTTGCCTAAAATGGGATCATTTAGGGACATTCGTAAATGTTATTATATGCATGTTTAGATCTTAAACCTAGCAAATAAATGTAAGATGCATGGACTATAAACTTATGGATTAACTATCTAGTTTTTAATTAAACTTGTGCATTATGAATATAATGCATGATTACACACAACCTAGAATGGACTTAGGCTCCAAAGGTCTAATAGGCCACATTATACACTTTATGCCTAAACGTACTAATGGACTATACACGGTGAAGCCATATGATGTGTGATTCTATCGGTATGGTAGCCCACAATTGATGTGGTAAGTCTTAAAATGAATCATGTTGACCCATACACAAACACATATTATTGAGAGCCTAACGTATTAACTTCATGCCATGAATGTAGGCCTGACACGATCTCAAAACAACCAAACTTAACTGGACCTCCCTGCCAAGATCCTGGTTGGGTCCTTATTGAGCCTAGGGCTGACTTCTACCCACTCTCTAATGCGTATAGATGGCCTATACATGGAAACCTTGTTGGGTCCTTTTACCTCTTTTCTTGCTTAATTGTGAGCACAATACTTGGGCTTGACCTAATCTAAGAGGTCAAAAACCTAATCTTGTTTTTAACTGGGTTAAGACTAACATTCTCCCAACCTAGGCCTCAAGGTATTATGGCGACTTTATGGACCTTAAAACATTAATACAAGGTTCTTTAGGTATCTGTTAGTTCAGATAGTCAATTAGAGTTCTAAACACTTGCAGAATCCCCAGCTCAGAACCCCTTAGTGTCGTCCCCAATGAATTGTTAGACCGGCATGCTGGCCGCTTAGATTTAAATTTATTTTTTTTTCGAACTAGGTTGGATTGCAGCAAGACTGCAAGCTTAGCCTAGAGAACTAGGTCTCAGCCCTAAGCTAGGAACCTGGTCAGGTCCTCGGGCAAGAGCTAGGTCCAACCCTCTTTACTAGGTCCTGGCAATAATGCCCGCCTGACCTAAGAATTTGGGTAATAGGCCTGATCTAGGAACTCGGTTTGGTTCCTTGGCCAGGTAGTGCTAATGTCGAGATCCTGAACCAGTTTGCCTAGTCCAGAAAGATAAAATAAAAGAAAATAGATAAGGAATAAGAAAAGTTATGAATTTTAATTAATACAATTTTAGGAAAACTTACATACCATATCCACTCTCTATAATGAGAAATAGTCGAAGGAAAACCAAAAGGATAATATGTTTACATCAACCATAAACTGAAGAGACATCAAAAGGGACAATAAGCTCATTTCATAGAGGTTTTCAAAATGCCCTCCATGAATCCCTATTGTAAGGACCATCTAACTCCATAGGATCAAACAGATGATCCAAATTCAAGGGTGACAATATGATGTTGTGGTAGAATGCCTCATGACACTACCTATCATATTGATGACCATTACTAATCAATAAAAGGAACTAAATCTAATTAAACTTTGAATAAACAATCTTGTGACATATTGGGATCAACTAATTAATAGAAGTTGAAAGTACAATGTGAGTCTAAAGGAATTCAAAGGAATATTTCAAATCAATTACAGCGAGCGAAGACTAATTAAAAGTTACATATTTACTAAATACAAAATTAAATAACGCAAAGGGAAGAAGAGGAGAGAGAATCATGGGATACTTAGGTTAGCCCTTAAGGATGAACCACCTAATCAACTTGGTAACCCTACAAACTGATGCCTCTTTTAATCACCCAATTCTGTCTCTTAAAGCCTCTTGAGTTTTGGAGTATCTACTATAAACTCTATCTAATTGTTGCTCTCTGCTTTTCTCTTGCATTTTTCTGATGCCCTAGTGTGTATTTAACCCTAGGGGGTAGCCCTTCTTTTATAATGCTTAAAAGGATGAGACAAGTTAATTTGGAGAAAGTAGGCCTAATCTACATCTTAGTAGGCTTTATCTAAATAGAGACACTAACTTAGGCAAGATTTTACCCATTAGACGATCTTTTAATGTGGGAAAAAGCCATAGGAACCTAATCAGTTTAGCCCGAATGGATCAGCCTATCCCCTGTCCTTTTTTTGACTCTATTTTTTTTGTTAGACTCAAATTGAGGGACAATCTGCTGAGTCCCCAATCACACGAGTTAGGGCATAATCTTCATCGTAAAGTGTTGTGTAAAAGTCGAGAGACCATTTTCAGGTGTCTACAAATTCTTACCTCTCATGTTGTCTAAAGGGCTACTAGGAAGCTTACATTATTCTCTTCTTTATATAATAGTGGCTATTTGTCCAAGCTGGGTTTCTAATTTAGCTATGGATTGGAAATGAAAATTAGCCACATGCATTCTTCACTCCAAATCTTAAATGCTAGAATCCATGATGTCCATTTCAGAATTATCATTTTGCAAGATTAATCAAGGTATCTATGCTGGACTCGAGGCTTTACATTCTAGAAGTCAGATCTAAGCCCATAGATAAAGCTTATGACTGAGAGAGAGTAAATGTCTAAGATTAAAACCCTAGAGGTCAATCTCTACTAAACTAACCCTAGTTTAAGTGTTAACCTTGGGAGTTCTCAACTTTCTGTGACCTCCATGAAAAATTAGGATGATTTCTCTAAGACTAATTGAAAGTGTTAAAGTATAGGTTATTATATGGAGGAAGTCCTTGTACAACATTCATATGTTCGAGCATACTTTCAAAATGATGAGAGGAAGATGGGCAATCAATTGATGAATGCATGGGACTTGCACACAGAACACATATCATGCTTAGAAGAAACATTCACAGGCATGGTGTTCACAGATATCAATTGATAAAACTTTTATGACATAACATCAACCTTGGAAGACAAATCAACTACATATGACACTTCATAGTTCATGCACACTCTAACCTCCTACATGTCTAGGCACATTAAATTGGGAGAAGGAAACCATGTCACTGTGAACGTCACTCAAATGCTCAAATAACTCCTAAGCTTCATTATTAGTTTTACATATAAAATTTCCGCCACAAGATGCATCAACCATTTGTTTGTCATGCTCATCAAGGTGTAAACAGAAACTTTACACAAGATGCCATCTAAGGACCTTATGGTGAGGATAAATATGTAACATCTCCTTAAACCTCTTCCACCTCTTACAAAAAGACTCATTTTTACCCTAGGAGAAAGTGGTAATGGCATGCCTCAAAGCTATCAATCATCCAATTGAATAGAATTTTTTTTTAAAAAACTCCTTTTTCATTTGTACCAAGTGGTATTCTTTTTTTTTTTGGGCAAAAAAATGACTCTGGGCCTTATCTTTTAAATAACAGAAAAAGGTCAGAGGCTAATCGCATTATTAGAGACATCTGGCCTATAAATTGTGGAAACAAGTTTCTAAGAATGTATCTATATGCTTGAATGGGTTTTCAAACTCAAAACCATGAAAAGCAGGAAGCAATTGGATTACAGTAGAGTTGATGTCAAATGGTGTGGTGACATTTGGTAAACGAGTATTCAGAGGTAAGTTGTAGGTGCCAAAAGTAAAGTACTCCTTAAGCTGTCTAGGTTGCTCTCTATCCATCTCTTCTTTAACAAGTTTTTTCTTTGTAATAATTTCCATAAGAGTCCTCTCAATTTCTGGGTCATATTCTTTAAGGTTTAGAGATAAAGAACATCTACCAAGCATTCACCTCAAAGACAGCTCAGGAGCAAGGATGACACACATAGCACACAACTCTAACAAACAACTAGACAAAGAAAAAAACACACAAATTAAAATGAACAATGAAAACTAAAATAAAAACTATGCTACCACACACAAGCTAGACAAAATAAAACTGAAAACAAGGAGTGCACTAAGCTAACAAAGAAAAATTATTTACATATAAACAAGGAGTCAAAATAACAAATAATTAAATTTTGGTAACAATTTGCCGCTCCCTAGCAATGACGCCAAAAACTTAGTGTGGATTTTTCAAGTTATAAAATTAACCCAACTTACTTGCAAGACTACAAGGTTATTGTTTCCGTGCGAGTATTTGGGTGTCAATCCCATTTGGAGCAAAGATTACTAAAAAACTGAATAATTTCTTAAACTAACACAATTAAAATTATTGAAATTGGAGATTGGATACATTTTCAAGTATTATTAAATTAATTAAACTAATTAACTAAAATAAAGTTAACCACTAAAGCCACCTAAATTAGAATCAATCAAAAGGGTAATCTAGGTTCGGTAAATAGTGGATGTTATTGATGACCGGGATTAATTGGCCTCTTAGTAACAAAGCTACAAGCATTAATTCACTTGTGAAAAATGGTCATAAGTGTAACAACTATTGCATAATCATCGTACTAATCTAGAAGATCCAAATCCTCCTAAATTATTCTAGCAAAGACTATGCAAGTAAGAGAATCAAATCATTCCAAATTAAACAAATAACATCCAATCTACAAAGTTAGGGTTCCATCTAAGCCTATACTAATTAAACTAACTTAATATAAAACAAGATAAAACAACAAGGGACAACATTATGCTAGCCACTAAGTTGATAAACTTGATAAGCTCGCTTCTTTGGGCCATTTAAACCCTGATTTCTACCCCCCTAAAAAAACATGCTTCCAACTGCTATGCCTACCTCTGTTTTAGCTCCCTGTTGCTCATTCCTCTCTACACATCTGAAAGAATCCCCAGTAAGGAACCAAAAAAGGTGAAATGAAAACACCCCCAAAATCTAGTAACATACTACTTTTGCGCTTCATTTTTTTTTTTTTTGGCTGCCCGATAATTGCATAAAAAAGTACATTCATGCGAAGCTTAGGCCGTGAAAGGGGCAAGCCCTTATGGATTGGGTAGGTTGTAGCATATTGCTATCCTGGACGTGCGACATGTGATGAGTAAGTGGAGGTTAACACGCTAGACATGTGGGAGACATGATGTTAAACATTGTCTTAAGCTTTGTTACTGGACTGTTTGATGATTTATAGAGTCACACAAGGGGCATTGACTGAAGGATGGGTTGGGCTGAACATACTGATGTGTGCTGATGTTGGATCTGGGCATTGAGATGAGCTAGGGTGTGTGATAACAGAGGTGAGCTATGCTTGGAAATACAAATCAAGGCGCTTGGACACAAAAGAATGAACAAGCATATGGGCAGCGTCAACTAGCAAAATAAAAGAACAGGTCTTATGCATTGCTTACTAAACAAAGATTGGCTGGAGCATTTCTATTTGTTGGGTAGGTGGATGTGTTAACTTGGGCTTTTATAAAACTCAGTCAAAGTTAACTTGGGCTTTTACAAAACTGGGTAAATTGCTTGGCTTATGTGGAAATGGATACCTTCTCCTTTTCCTACACTAAATATGCATCAATTCTTTATTAAAATATAGCATAGACTAGCAACTCAACACAAAATTAGTTCAAATATGTACAATAAAATAAGCGTTATTAGTGCGTCAAATGAATGTTCCTTGGGATCCATCCCTATGGGTATCATCTTGGTGTAGGTCACGAGAAGTGTGCATAATCATTGAGCGGCCCACAATGCTGCTGTGGCATAAACCCAGTCTTTGATATCATCACTTCTTAGTTTCTTCTAAAACATTATGTATGATCCCTAAGAATCGATTCATTAAGATTTCATCATACAAATTAGTTCAAGTTTTTTTTACACGCCATAGATGCTTACTCATTTCTTTTCTTATCTTTTTTTTTCATGCATCTTATTTCATCTCTTAGTACTTAATGTCTACCTCTATTAGATTGAATAGAGAAGGATGTAGATTACAAAGCCCTTATACGACTTTTATCTCAACAAACTTGCTTTATTTGATGAAATTTATAATTTGACTATTATTCTTTTAAGGACTTATAACCTTTGATTCTCATTTAGTTATAAGGGTCCTTGTTTTGTTTCATCAAATTATAGTCTCTTATATTTCCTAGCTACTAGTTTAATTAGCAAGCATGGGATAACGATGTAATTTATCGAACATGGGTATGAAGCAAAGAGTTGAATCTGGAAATGCTTTGGCCTTCACTCTTTTGTCTGACCTTACCTTTTTGTTTTTAGAATTCTAATCATTCTTTTGGGGGTTTAGCCAAAAAACAACATCATCCATGGCCAAAGACAATAATTAATCTCTATTTATCTCTTAAAGTTCTTGAAAGCCACCGATTCACTAATTTAATAGAATTTTTTTCATTTCGAGTCCGACAAAATCCATAGGCTTTCTGGTTCTAGTAAAAACCAAGATTTGGCAATATCCATGACGTTCATAGCTCTAGTAGGAAGCAAAATCGTAAGATCTAGGATCTAATGATTTATTATTTTGTGATTCCAATAGGATCAAAACTTTTCTGGTTCAGTAAGAACTAGGATCCCAATAGGATCTACATTTTTCTATATATCTGAAATGTAACTTAAGATTGCCATTTCTTTTGGAGCATACTGATTCCCTGAGCCTTTTAAAGCATGTTGATTTGCTAGTTGTTGTGATTAACTATAATGTAGCTGGAAATTTTAGATGGATATTATTGTTGTATTTCCTTGATCTTTGTTGGCTTGAACTTACAAAGAAGGTTAGACAAGCTCTCTAAAACACCTTTTTTTATTTCTTCAGTTCTTCTCGCAATTCTTCCCCTTCTTCATCATAGTACCTCACTGTGCCTTTTAGATTTTATCTTTAATATGTAATCCACTACATGCTCTCTTTTATTCCATTTATAATTGGAGGACATTAACAAATTATCTCCCTCATCCTACTCCCACTTCACAGTCAAAGAAGGGATGTTGCGAAATATAGAAGGCCCCCCACTGTTAACATTCTCTTTTGTTTTATTCCCACTATTAACATCGATTCGAAAAGCATCCATATGGGAATTAGAAAACAACCTATGCATGAAAGGTCTATCCAATGCAGTCTTCATACAGGTTATGTAATCCCAGCAAGTCACTAGTTTTATAGGCAAATGGGATAAACACCCCTGATTGCTGAGAACTGAAGAAAGCACTCAATGACTTGGCCGACCAAGGTCAAATCAGTCACTTCCTCTAGGGATGGCTTAGGAGTACACTAAGGGTCCTACCGACCCCTAAAAAGAAGTATCAAATAAAGAGTATCCCACTAAGGTCATACCAATCATCCTAGGTTGCCTAAATGCACACGTGACTCCATCTTCATGAAAGGCTCACATCTAAAGCACACAACAAATTATGATCATCAGACAACTCCATCCTTGAAGCTCCCTATAATGACCTTTGACGAGAAAGATTTGAAGGGAATGTCAACTCCTTATTATAACTCCTTAGTCATCGAGCTTAGTCTCCAATGCCATTATATGAAGAATCCTTATTAACATGAGGAGTTCGATGGACATCATCACTTAGGGGTGGTTAAAGCAACTCAAGTACTAAGAACATGACCTCACACTCCTCGTTAATCTTATATTAGGGTTTAGGAGATAGATAGTTTATCCTATTAGCGTCATATACCATCTTGTTTAAAGTGTAAACGACATTAAGGCGTGAAATGTGGAAGTGAACTTCCTTATGGTAGATGTACCTTCAGCCTATAATGTGATCCTAGTGGGTGTCTAAAGCTACAAAGTATCAAGGTTGTCATCGCGCCACACCTTCTACTCATGCAATATGAGTTGGACAATGGTGCAGTAGGCAAGCTTTATGAAGACTAAAAGGGGTTACGAAAATGCTACCTCGTGACCATTAAGCCCCTAATGGAAGAGCAAAAAGGCACCGAAAGGGCTTCCAGTTAAGGAAGTAAACCTAAGGTCAAGCAACAAATCAAATGGTTGGAAGCACTCAGCATTTGCCTCACGATAACTGAGGACCACAAAATGACTCACCTAAGCCCTCTAAGGATTTTCAGTTCCTACCCTTGGAAGAACATCAACCCGATCTACTATCAGGATTGGCAATTACTACCAAAAGGAAGTCAAAAACTCACTCATCAAACTCCTAACAGGATACCAGGACATCTTTGTCTTTCACCCGGATAATGTCCTAAGTGTTAACCCTGAGGGCATGCAAAACAAACTCAATGAAGATCCATCCCTTAAGATAGTCACCTAGAAGAGGAGGCACTTAGGGCAAAGCGCTGCACCATCGTGCTCGAGGAAGTGAGAACATTGTTAAAAGCCTGATTCATAGGAGAATGTCAATATCTTGAGTGGATTGTCAATGTTGTCTTGTAAAAAATACAAGTGGGACATGGATGGTGTACTAGACTTCATCGAATTGAATAAGGCCTATCATTAATACAGTTGTCCATTACCTAAGATCTACAAGCTTATTGATGCAACGTCAAAACACACTCTTTTAAGCTTCATGGATGCCTTTTTAGGGTACTATGAAATACCTATGAGGAAGGACAACCTAAAAAAACAATGTTCATCACTACTATAATGCCATTACTTTCGGCCTCAGAAATTCCATTGCCACCTATCAAAAGGCTGGTGAACAAATTCTTTACTTCAGTCATCAATAGAAACATTAAAGTTTACATTGATTACATTACCATTAAGGGCAAGCAAGACCATGACCGCAAAGGGGACTTGGAAGGATCTTTCAAGGTCCTTAGAAACTATGGCATGAGCCTCAACCCCAAGAAATATGTGCTTGGAGTTAGATCTGGAAATTTCTTGGGATGTATTGCCAATCAAAGAGGCATTAAAGCCAACCCAGCAAAGTTCATCCTCATGAACATGAAGTCCCCACGAACCATCAAGGAAGTTCAAAGACTCATCAATTTTGTGGTCACCCTTTGAAGATTCATATCAAGGTCCACTGAGAAATGCCAACCTTTCAAGTGCTCAAAAAGTGAGCAAAGTTTTAGTGAAATGATGAAGCCAAGAAGGCCTTCGGTAATCTCAAGACATACTTATCACAATTGCCAAAAATTACGAGTCGAACTCAAGGTAAACCATTGCTCCTATACTTGCTGGTCTTGAAGCAAGCGATTAGTGCAATCTTACCGAGATAAAGAATAAATTCCAGTATACTATGGGATCCATACACTTGTCAAAGTCGAGCTTTGATGTCCCTTGATATAAAAGTTAGCTTATGCACTCCCCTTTACTAGCCGAAAGCAGCGCCCATACTTTGAAGCTCATAAGGTCAGGGTATCTAGCTTGGAAGAATATTATGCAAAAACTAGAGAGCTTTAAAATGATGCTCAAATTGGGAATAAATTAGCACCATATGACTTAGACTTTGAACCGAGAAGTGGAATCAAAGCCGAAAGTCTCAGCTGATTTCATAACTAAGTATTCCTATAGAGATCAACCTCTACCACCAAATAACAAATCATGGGCTCCTTAGATTGATGGCTCCTCTAACAAGGGCGGAAGCATAGCAAACTTGATAATTGCCATCACTAGGGTGACAAGTATGAGCATGCCACCAAATTTACGTTCCAAGCCTCTAACAAAGTGGCTGAAAATAAAGCGTCCATTGTCAGAATCAAGCTTCACTGCTCCTCAAGGGCTAACTCAGTAAAAGCTTACTCTGACACATAGTTAGTGGTTAGTGAAATCAATGGCAAGTGCAAAGCACAGGAAGAAAACATGGTAGCCTAACTCAGAAAGGTCAAGGAAGCCTCCGCTTATCTCTAAAATTGCAAAATCATCCATCTATCGTGTTGGAAAAACCACTAAATCGATGCGCACTGTAAGTAAGCGAGCTTTTCCATGGATGGCTGCCTAAAGTAAATGCAATAGGAAATCCTCAAGGAAAGGAGCATCAATGCAATTGAGAACTTGTGGTTGGACAGGAGCAATATTTAGGTGGATCCATTTATTAAATACCTATCCAATGGAGAGCACCCTCAAGATGGGAAAAAGACCAACCACATGAAGAAGAGAGCTAATTGGTTCCTCATTTCATAACGTAATTCTTTACAAGCAAGCCTACACTCGCCTCCTCTTTTGATATCTAATCTCTGAATTAGGGAAAAAGATCCTTCAAGAGATTCGTGAAGATATTTATGGCTGACACATTAGTGGTAGGACTCTCATCGTCAAAGCACTACAGATTGCCTATTATTGGCCATCCATACAAGAGCACACCATGGATCTAGTTTGAAATGCGAAAAGAGCTGAAAATTCGGCCCCATCCAAAGAAGGCAGTCAACTGAGCTTACACCTCTCATCTAGGTAGGATAACATAAATATCTCTTTGTCACCATTGACTACTTCACTAATTGGGTCGAAGCCAAAGAAGTGGCCTCCATCACCGAAAAGGAAGTAAGTGTTTATTTTGAAAAATATCATCACAAGGTTTGGGATTCGAAGGCCAGTGATTTTTAACAATGGCTAACATTTCGAATTTGATAAGTTGTGCAATTACCTCACATAGTATAATTGTTAAGCCAACCTCATCGCTATGGCTTGTCCACAAACAAATAGACAAGTAGAGCCTGCAAATAAGATCATACTCAATCCGTTGAATAAGAGGCTTGATAATGCCAAAGGCGAATGGATGAATGAGTTCCTAACTATTCTTTGGTCAATTGCACTAATGAAAAATGTTCCATAAGAGAAACAGCATTCATGATGGTTAATGGCTCACAAGTTGTTACCCCGATTGAAGTTGCTGTCTATACTCACTGACTCACTACTATTCAAGATAACTCAACAACTTGGAGCTCAGAGAGGCTTTCGACCAACTTTATATGGTCTGCAAGACATCTATGTCCACAAGGTCATAGCCAAAATCAAAATGGAAAAAGCATACAATGAAAGAATGAAGAAGTGACCACTTAAGATTGGGGACTTAGTCCTCAGAAAAACCAAAGCCATAAGAAAACCTTGGCCTAGTAATGACCAAAGCCATTCCTCACAGGCTTCGTGGCCCTAGAACAAGCCTATAAGGAAAAGATAAGGTCACACCAAAGACATTAAAAGGAAAATGGAAGTAAAAGAGAAGCATATCACCTCCATGAATGCAACCTCGTAGTGCATCACTGGGAGAGTCGATTGACCCTCAGACGAGCCAAGCCCTAGTAGCCTAGTAACACAACTTGTCAACTTGGCTCTGAACTTTAGGCACCCTAAGTAAGAAAGAGATAGGAAGCCTTCTTTGTAACCTTAGAGGGACTTAGCTCTTGACTCCTCAACCTCTTGGAAGCCCAGAAGAACTCTGAGTAGTCCCAATGGGAAGTATGATAGTAAACATAGAGGATGCAGGATTGAAGGAAAAGTGGGATGAATCCCACTAGAGCACCTACTGCTAGGAGGGAGCAGATAAACCTATAATAATAAAGGAAAGTTAGTCCAACCAAAAATTATAACATGGAAGCACAATAAGAAGGAAACATACACATGCTTTATAGAAACCTCCCAAAGTGCTCACTCCCAGAGTGGTTGATCTTATGAGATAGCCTTCTCTTACTCGCTCTTCTCCTTGAACAAGTTACAAGCCATGCCCTCAAAAAGCAACGATTGTGCCTCTTTTATAAAGAATAAACCAAAGCTAGGTCAGTTTAAAAAAATAAACAAAGAGAACATAGGGAAAGGTATTCCCATAGAAAGCCATGAGGGCCACCTAAGCCCGTCAGATAAAGGAATAAATTCTTCTTCAAGTATCGCCTACCCAGAAGCTAATCCAATGGGACCTTCTCTGCTTTACTAGTATTTTGCACGATCATGGACCCAAATCACTCTAGTATGGAACAATCACATGGATTACAGACCATGCCTTGGCTCACCGGCTCAAATACAACTTCGTCACTCTATTAAGGGGTGTTCCAATCCCTATCTAACTTCTCCCCATAAAAGAACTTATAATTCTACTGATGCATGGAAGAATTCTTATTAAAAGTGGTCACATATCCCTCCCTAGGCCATGTTCTTTTCGTGGATAAATATTCTCACTCCATTTATTTCTACCCATTCCCACTTCATTTCACTCCTTGAAATAAATCTCACTCCTTCCCACTCCTACCCACTCCCACACATTTACATTTTTATCATGATTTTTAATATTAATATTAATAAGCATTATCATTGTAATTGTTATTATCAATTATTATCATTAACATCAATAATAAATATTATTATGATTAATTATTATTTTCATATTAATTAACTACTATTTTTAATTATTAGTTTTGTTATCAATAATTATTAATTAATAATAATATTAAAAGTAATTATTCTTAGTACAAATGATAATAATTATTATTAGTCATTACTAATTAGTAAATTATTTAATAATTAAATTACAGTTATTATTATTAATTATTATTTTCATTAATTATTTTTATGTACACAATTCACAATAGCTGTCATTATTGATCTCATTGATTAATATTTTAATTAATATTTGTTATTATTAATGTTATTAATAGTAACTTTTGTTATTATTAATATTAATATTAACCACCATTATTGTTATTTTCTACAATAACAATAATTATTATTAATTTAAATAGCAACCATTATTGTCATAGTTACAAATTTCCATTAATAATAATAATTATTTACAATAATTAAAATTATAATTATTATTAAATGTCATTTATGATCAATTATTAAAATTAATAATTAATATGAATATAAATATTATATTAATAATATTTATTTATTTTAGTAAGTATTATGATTATTGTTCAAATTCACAGGAACTATTGTTGTAATTATTATTGTTAATTATTATTAACAATAATAATTTTTTATGATTTTTTATTATTTTTTTATTAATTAATAATTACTATTAGTATAAAAATTATTTCCAATTATTATTTATTATCATTAATAATGATTAATTAATAATAATATTGATAGTAATTATTTTTATTATTAATAACAATTATTAATAATAATTAATTAATTATTCAATAATTATTATTACCATTAATAATTATTGTATACTATTATTATTATCATTATTAATTATTATTATTATTATTGTTCTCAATATTATTAATCATTATTTTTATAATTATTAATTATTATTAATATTTGCAGTTAGTAATTGTTATTATTAAAAACATTAACAATAATAATTAATAATATTATTAATAGTAATAACATTTATTATTATTATTAATATTAATTATTATTACTATTAATATTAATTTTAATATTACTAGATTTTTTGGCATTGACAATTATTATGATAAACATTATTATTGTAATTATTATTTTTAATTATTATTAATGTTATTATTTATTATTCATGATCGGTTATTATTTTTATTATTAATCATTAATCATTATGATAATAATTGTTAATTACTAATAAGGTTAATAGTAATTATTTTTCAAATTAACAATAATTATTAATATTAACTATTATTATTAATTAATTAATTATGAAATAAAATTATTAATATGAGCAATTATTAATATTAATTATGCTTATTAATAATATTAATAAGAATTATCATTATTCCTCTTAATATTATTATTTATTATTTTTATTATTGTTAGTTATTATTAATATTAGTAATTAGTAATTTTTATTATTATTAATATTAATACTAAGTATTGTTATTGTTATTAAAAGTAATGATAGTATTTCTTATTAATATTAATACTAAGTATTATTGCATTTATTACTAGAGCTGAGTAATAGATCAGGTCGAGTCGAGTTCGTATTCGTGTCGAACTTAAACAGGTTAAGAACTCCGCAACCTGAATCTAACCATTTTATTGAATGGGTTGAAAAGTCATGACCGTACCCATTTAGTTTTTTAAATGGATTGACCCGCTTAACCCGTTTAAGATAAATAAGTCAAGTTCAGTCACCTAATTATCCATTTACGCATGTACCATTTTTAACCAATATGTAATTATATAGCGTTAAAAATTAAGTTTACATATTACATTAAACAATTAATTTCTAAAAATCCCTCGATTCATCAATATACTTAAGTTTACATATCACATTAAATAATTACACTCTAGAAAATTCACATTTTTTAAAATTTTTGTATTCTTAATTATTTAATAAAAAGATAAACGGATAAATGACAAATGAAACAATGATTTGACTTGTTTAACCTATTTAATTAAACGGGTTAAAAATTTATACGCAAACTCACTTAACTTCGTGCCAGCTTCAAGTCAGTAATCCTGTCGGGTAAGCTTTGCCCGGCTCTATTTATTACTAATATTAATTAATAATGATAATTCCTATAATTACAACAATAATTATTATTACCATAAATATTAATAATTAATAATATATATTAATGTTAGTATTAATATTAATATCAATATTAATATTAGTTATTATTTTACTAATAGTAATAAGAATTATTATTGTAATTATTATTATTAATTATTATTATTCATATTAATAGTTGTTATTATTATGATTAATTATTATTTTTATTTTTAATTAATTATATTATAATAATTATTAATAGTTATTATTATGTTACACAACCTGTTGATATAACTAATATTAATGCTCCTACTCCCTTGCACTCCTTCCCACTCTTTCCTACTCCCACATACGATAAACCATTCATAGCCACTCTCACCACTTCTTCCAACTTCTTTCAATTCTATACCTGTAATATTACCCACGAAAAGAACAAGGCCTTATTAGGAAAGTTATACCACTCCCGCTTACCATCCTTGTTGAGCCTCCTTTGAAGCCCTAGATCAAAAACATATATGTCTAAGTTGAAAGGGAGGCCCCTTTAACTCTCACATGTTAATGAATGAAAATATCGAATTGGCATGAGTTAGGGACAGTCTGAGCTGGTGCTAAGTTGAACCCTTTAAGTATGGTTACAATTAAGTCATCAAGGGGGAACCTAACTACCAAGTCCAAGTAGGTCGTATAAAATATATGTCGCACTGGTGGAGGTGACATCACCTCATCAGTCCCTGACGGAAAGATGAGTGCATACTCGGAAGGAATGGAATAGTGGTTTCAACACCACCAAACCCTTTCGCCTATTAGCAAACATAGGATCAATATAATAAGACTTAGGACCATTCACGGAGTCGTATTTGACTTTAATGCCATAAGACTTAACATCTTCCTCTATTGACCTCCCAGGCAAAGAATCAAGCATGCCTGCTTTACTAGCCAATTCCTTAGAAATGAAATGACAAGAGTCATGGCCTAAAAAGCACATGTTGAATATCCATTTGCTTATAACTCTTCGAACGTCTTTGGCATCTTAATGGTCTTAGTCGTAGCCATATTGCAAGTTGATGATCCTACACACTTGGACAACCACATAGCAATATTGCAAGTTGGCAATCCTACACACTTGGAAAACTATTGTAACTTCCTGAGACAAATCACAATAGACAAAGGGTGGTGTAATATGAAGGGATGTAACATCTTATGGATACTGTAGCTCACAGTTGTACCTAACAAAACTAAGAATCACTGATCTCTTAAAACCATCAAAAACTTTCTAGATGAATTACTAAACGCCACACGAAATAATTTTATTTGGAGCCCAAATGGTGTACTAAGGAATTATTCAACTAGCACGACCCATTTGCAATGAATATTAGAAGAATGATATATAGACCACTACAAATAGGGGGACTCGGCGACTACCAAACTGGTGCTTCGTACAGTCAAACTGGGGGTTAGTTACTTCTCAACCCCTGGCAAGTCAGATCGTTGCGATTTCACCTTCACTAGCTATTTCGCCGGCATTCTTTATATCTAATAAGCAAGAATTTGAAGCATTGTAAGGCGCCTCACTCTAAGGATCAGCTAAAGAAATTACAACAAAGGTTGAAAACCGCCCATTACACTATAACTATGAGGAATTGCATAATTTGAAGATTGAAGCCCAAATATAAAGAACTTAAGTATAATGCCAGGTAAACCTCAAAATCGATTCAAGAAGATTGAAGTGGTCAGTTAAATCCCAAACTTGAAAATCTACTTTAGGAGCCTCTCTCACTCCATTTCTCTCTCTAGAACTTCGGCGTAACAATTGGCATCGATAACTATGAGCTCTTATGGAGGATTTATATATACAAGACGAATGGTAGAATTTCCTCAAAGTAAAAATTTCAAATCCCCATAATTCAAAATTCAAAATTGAAAATCTAAATTTCTAAAAATAGAGTAAAGATAAAAATAAAAAAGAGGATAAGAAGAAAAGGGAACCAACACTAATTGAGGGGGTTGGGTAAAAGGGGGAAGGGCGAAGGAGAAGAAGGGTCGGAGTTTTTAGGGGGAACGCAGGAAGGGATTTTTCATTAGTGAAGGCATAAGGGGAAAGGAGAGAAAGTTAGGGTTTATAGGGAGATGGAGGAGGGCTGTAAGGGGAAAGGGGAAGGGATCGAAGGCAAAAGGGGGAAAGGGAGAAAGTTAGGGTTTATAGTGAGAGGGAAAAGGGTTAGAGGGGGAAGGGGCAGGGATCGGGATTTAGGGGAGGGGAGAGAGAGGAAGGGGGAAAGGGGGCTCGATAATTAGGGGATTAGGTTTTTTGGGTGGGGATGCTATGGTGCCATGAAAAAAGAAAGGAGCGAGAAAATTTTGAGCTTATATGAGCTAGGTGTTATTTTTTCGGTTCTTTCGAGTATTTTTTTTCAAAATATTGAGGGAAAGTTCTTAGAGCATAGGGTCTGATTCCTAACCTCCTACTCCTCACGCAGAATAACGTCATTCGAGAGATCCATCGCATGTCCAAAATTTACGCTATCTGCATGAAAGCAATGCCAAAACTTGCACAGACTCTACGGAAAAATATGAAAGAGAAACATAAAACTCCTTTAAACCTTGAAATATGCACCTTTTGTCCCATAAGGCTAAGGTGTCATAGTCTCTTGCTGTTCTATGGGCATTATACCTTAGGAACATGTACTTATAGCGCCATATGGCTAAAGCATTAGGTTCTTTTGCTCCATAATGGGAATTGTACCTTCGGATATGAACTTTAGCTCGGGTTAAATCTTTTGTGCTCTTTTGCGCCGGTATAGGTATTGAAACTTCAGAATATGCACCTTTAGCCCCACAAGGCTAAAGTGTCATGTTTTTTTTATTCTTTTAACGCTTTTTTATTCCTCTACAAAATATTGTGACCTATAAGTTTGCACCTTTAGCCTCATAAGGCTAAAGCATCATGCTTTCTACCTTCATTAAGGACGTCAAAACCAAGGATTACACATCTTTGGCCTCACCAGACTAAAATAGTTTGACATTTGTAAAAACAACATCAAGTTAGACATGGAAAATCTAGCACCCACAAAGAAAGCTCATACAAGGAGTTCCTTCCATTCACTTAAATAGTTTGTTGCAACCTAAGAGGCCCATTAATATATCCTCCCTATTACAATAATCCTATAATGAGCTAAGGCAGTTTGAAGTCAAGTTGAGTGACGACCTCACTTTTTCTCCACTAGCAAACCTCTCCAATAATGAGGACCAATGAATTTCCGCTCAAGCTAGCCTTACCATGTTCCTCCTTTTCTTAGAGCCAGCATTGCCTTAAGCCATGAGCATATCTAACAAAGAGGTTATCATCGAGGTACTCACTCAGAGCTGGGGCCTTTATATCCATGCCTGACAATGAATCAACAACACTTGATAGCGATCTAACCAGGACTCGAAGAAGCCCTAATCATTTTTCTCTATCACTTGCATAACTCGTCGATCGCCATCATATAGATCGCATGTAAATGCACGGTGTCCTTTAGGACTAAGTGATGGAAGAGTCCTTGGTCAATCTCCAAGTATCCAATCAAAGGAGCAAACTTGTCACCTTGAACTTGTCAAAGCAAGGGCAAAGATGCTAATAAACCTTAGGAAGGGGTCTTGGTGAAGAATTTGAACTTATATTCACCAAACAGAGAAAATACACAGTCAATGAGTAAGCTCTCGACTCTAACATTCATTCCTATATATGCACAAATGTCGAGCACAAATTAACTTCACATCCCACCTATCGAGTTACATGCAAATGAAATGTGCAAGCCTAAATGACATGGTTAAATTATTTACATGAGCCATGTCATTCTCTTCATCATCATAAGTCAACCAGATAACTTACATGTGGTCAAATCCTTAGAGCCCGAAGGGCAAAATGGTTTTTTTCCCAATTAGGGTAAATCATGGCACAATTACCATACTACCTTCATTTACGATGCTTATATATCTCCACCTACTAGGGCATCAGCCCTTAGAGCATTCCCAGCTAGAGTTCCACAATTCTAGAACTTGCATTTGTTTATTTTCCCTACCAATGGAACTCATTTCAGGACAAATGAATGAAATATTTTATTTTGAACCCACCTTATAACACATAACTATTTTTTTAACTACCTAAATAATATTTTTTATTTAAAAAAAGAAAAACAAATAAAAAAATACAAAAGGACAAAAATTTTTGTCCCACGGGTAGAAATGCCAGGGTGTTCCCCCCGTATCACACGCGAACCTTACTGGCTGGAAACTTTGCTTTCACACGCGTGTCCCCCCAGGGGCCCTACCCATGCCTCTCGTGTCCCCCGCGGTGAAAGCTCTTATGTTATGTCATGTAAATATCATCTTATAATCATTGCAATCATGCACACTTCCAAAGGAATCATTTCTATTTCTAACCAAAGACCACACCTTTACCCACCAAAGATCACTTCTTTGCCATCTTCAGTCATTGACATCTGATCCCTGCCTTGTTCATTGGATGGACATTCTTAAGGATCCACCTCTAGGGGTATCGCCTTTGTGTAAGTCAGGAGAAGTGTATGTAAGAAGCACCAGAGTCATCAAGGGACCCTCAAGGGAGCCGTAGCATAGACCCAATCTTCTATATCATCACTTCCTAGTTTCTTCCGGAACATTATGTCTAATAGCTAGCAATTGATTCATTAAGATTTTATCATACAATCAGTTAAGGTTTTTTTTTTTTTTTAGATGCCTTAGATGATTACTCCTTTCCTTTTCTTTAATCTTTTTCTATTCCATCTTGTTTTGTCTTTTAGTACTTAATGCCTAATTCCATTGGATTAAATGGAGAAAGATGCAGATCACAATGCCCCATGCCACATTTATCTCGACATATTTGCTTTGTTTGATGAAATTTATGCTTTAACCATCATTCTTTGACTAAGAAACTGCCCAAGAACCCAATTATTATTTGACCACTTTTAATCATGTTATGTGTGTGTGTATATATACATACACACATACATACATACATACATACATACATACATATATATATATATATATATATATATATATATATATATATATATATATATATATATATGTCCCTTTCTACTTTGTTGTTATATGAAATCAGAGGGGACCACATGACTTGCTATTTCTGTTTATTATTTGTCCTTTTTTGTTTTCATTATCTCTCTTTTTCTTCTTGGCTTGCATAAAATTGGATTTTAGAGTTGTATACTGTTTTTTCCCCATGTACTTAGTCTTCTTAGGCCTAAAACAAATAATCAAATGGGTCGGGTGAGAAAGATCCAACCCCACTATTTTTTTGGACACTTGAGACACAAGTATTTGGTTAAGATGACAGATAATTTCCTTCAATTATATATAACACAAAGTATCCAATATTTGTTTTAGAAAAAAGCTCACATCAAATTTATCGGTGTTAACTTTCAAAATTTTAAATATATAAAATTTCAGATTCAATAGTCATCCCCCGGGGATTTTTTGTGTTAGGATATTGATAATGCAAGTAATACAGATATCTTATGATTTCATTTTCCATTCATTAATTTATTTTTCCCTCATCTTGCTCTTTCTTAGAGGATAATTAACTATCATGGATAGGACTTTTGGCAACAAAAGGGTTTCACTTACAAATGGCAGACAGTGTGATAATAGGTTATATTATCAGCGACTTAGAAAGTTATAACGTTGCCCCTTCCTTCACCCAGGCATCTATCATGGGTAGGAGGGTGAGATTTATGCAGTGAATGCTTTGTTATCAATGAATTGGGGGAAAATGTGCAGATGTAAGCAAGGGCCATGAGAACTATTTCAATGTCAATGTTCTTGATAAAGTCAACACTGAACACCGAGGAGAAGAGAAGTATCCTGTTTGGGATGAATTTCACCCATCCTTTATAGACTTCTGATCAGTAAAAGGATTTAGGGACTAACCCTCCAATTTGAGGTAGCTTAACATTCATGACAGATGTGATGAAATTGCTGCATACTAAGGTCCATCCCAACTCTTGGCTCCACTCCCATCCACATTAAAGTCCAAGCCAATCTTCCCTGGTCAAGATGGTCACCTACCCCACCACTTCACTCAGTTTCGAGTTGGCTTTTCGCCATCCAAACGATGTCCAATTAGGTGATCCATGCTTCATTAGGAAGCTTAGGGAGTTGACTTTAGGATGATGCAATAAAATTTCTAGTTAGATTGCATTTTGATTCCCTGAAGTGATAAAAACCCTAATTCATGCACTGCTAGTTTTTGTTGGAAAATTTACTGTATTTAACCTGACTCAAAATCCTACCTAATGAAGCCTAAATGAAGTGAGCCCAAGTTTTTATGATTCCCTAATATATCTATTTTAGCCCATGAGCTAACATTTGGTATTGGTTTCAAATATTGGGAGAAATAGCCTAAATGTGTGGAGTGTGCATAAAATTTTAATTTTGCAGCAATCTAGAATTTGGCTTTAATTAAAGAGGACATAGCTGTTATCTTTGAGATTACGTAGCGTGAGGTGATTCTACACATATCAAGCAAGCTTTTCCAAGTGCAGGGCCCTTATTGGAGGTGTAGAGCCTTCTAAAAGGAGGACGAAGAAACTTGAAACATACATCTTACTTTAGTTGTGTTATCTTAGTAATTTGATTAATTTTCTTGGGATAATTTATGATCCCCCCATTAGTACACTTGCCCTGCTATTGTAACAACTAACCCCTCCCCTCATTTAGGTATTTATTGACCTCATTACCTCCATGTAAACTCAGCTTGAGTTGAATTATGAATTAAAAGGTAAATGGCCATTTTCTTTCACTAAAATGTCAACATCTTCACCTCTTGAATCAAGAGTGGTGATTAAAGTCTCTCTATTAGAATTCTTCTTTAGTGGCTAAGAGCCTTTAGGAGAGAAATTTGGTGGAAAGTAATTAAATTACCATTAGTATCTTACCTTGGGCACAGACTTCACAATCTTATCAATTGAATGTGATTCAATCCAAGAGAAGCATCCTTTAGTGTAATTGTTTTCCTTATCGTGTTGATATTGGAAGTTTGAGGATCCATCCTCATCAGGAATGGACGAAACAAATTCTCGTCTGGTTAGAAAAACAATTAAAATAGGCTGACATTTTTATCCAGTGGGTGCATCTCAATTTCTTTATCACTTTGAAATAGACCTGTGGCAGGCTTTTTGTAAATTTTATGGTCCACTAAATAATACTCTACATCATGGTGTGGGAGAAATTTGCATTTCACTTTATGACTTAGAGTGAATTGGAGGCTTACTCATTTTTAAGGAGTATATATAAGGAACTTTTACCTCTAAATAGAGATTTGGCTGACTACAGTAAATATCTTGCTATAGTTATTGGGCTGCTGCGTATCAATATTAAGCTTTGCAAGTTTATTAGAAACAAGCATATTTACTATGATCTATGGATGGACCATTTTTATAAGGTTACTATGCCTATTTCACCTATGGGGAACAAATGGACTTTAAGATGGGGAAAGCTAAGGTAAGGAAATGGAGCCCCTTCACATTTCATATCAAGAGCATTTAACAGATATGAATGTAAAAGCTGAGGGTGAATTTGTTGCTTTCTTGGCCTTCTAGTTAAGTCGCTTAGTCTTACCTCATGGTAAGGAAGTCATAAGATAATAAACATTTGTAATAGCAACCTTGATGGTTTTCTAGGCAAAGCATTTCTTTGGCTTCAATAATGCTTGGCAACGTCTACTATGACTGCGGGGAGGCAGGAAGCCATCTAGACCATCCTAGAAAAGCAAACATAATTTTCATGATCCACTATGTGGTAGGCTGTCTAAAGAAGTTATTTCCCTATTAATATCGTTGTCGCCCCATCATAGTGACTGTCCTAGTGGCTTTTCGACCCTTGTTCATTTTGTTGGACTGCTCAGTAGCATATTTTCACTACCTTAGGATAGGCATAGGAATGGGAGATATCTCACTCTCAAAACTAGCCCATATCATGAGGACTCTCTTAAAGGTCGAGACATGGTTGACATGGGGCTAGTAGATGAAGATTCTAAATTTCTCTATTGCATTCCGCCCTTTGTACTTCTTATACATGTTAGAGCCCAATTGATTTTAAAACCCTAGTACCCCCAACTAGTTTTCTTGCCAACTTAGACATGATTAAGGAATTCTATCTAATCGCTTAAGCTAATCAGAGCACCCTATTACAAAGGTCCGCACTGGATCTTGTACAACCATACATTTATTTTCAAGGGCAAGATATAAAAGCTAGTTCTATATTCCTCATGCCTATTATAAAGGGTTTTGTTCTTGCACTATTATAGCTGATAGACCAAAACCAACACTCCTTATTGTAGTTAGTCAATCAAAAAGGTTCACTGATCAATCACATTATAATAGGTCTGAATTGATTTTCCTATTACTAATTTAGACACTTCTGCCAAATAGGAAGTTTTAAGTCAACAATTGTAGCATTTGAAAAAGTGGAGGTACCTCTACATGAAGCAACCTTTACTACAAAAGACCACTCTAATTTAATTGTAACAGTTATTATCCCTATGCATGACACTTCTAATGACTTAGTTGAAGTCACATCCATTGAAAGCATCTATACTTCCTTAACAAGTCTTTTTTACAACTTGAAAGAAGATTGGGTGCAACAGAGAACTCTTCAAAGCTAGGGTTAATTATTGGCATTATTGCTGATAATAAATTCATTAGGGATTTGTTAGCCAGCAAAGCACGAGTTTCTTAATCGTTGAGTGCACTTCGCACCATGATCCACATCTACAAGCGTACTGACTTACATCCAAAGCAGTGAAGATATTTGTTGTGGCTGTGACTATTGCAAAGATCAAATAGTTTACTGAATGTTAACTAGGTTAGAACTTTGTTTGAATAAGTTCTTACTTGCTACTCTGAAGCCGGTCACATTGAAGGTCAACTCAACAATTTGTCTGGTAAAGGTTCTAAGCTTGGACTTAAGGAAAAGGAGACCTTAAAGGAAGAGGGAAAGATATGCAAGATGCGAAGCGACTTGACCATCTAGCAGCAAAATTTGATTGAAGCCTAGATAGAAAGTCAGAGTCCGGTCTAGATCTAAAGAAAAGAGAAGTGGAGTAGCTAAAAGTGGACTTAGCTAAAGTTTAATTCTCAAAGATGTAGGATTTAGAGAAGGAGAAGTACTATCTCAAGAATTTGATTATCGTTGTAATCTCCTTTAATAATGCTTAGATTTGTTTTGTTTCCTTTGATTCTTTTGCATTTATACCTCCTGTTTTTAATCCATTTTGTAGTGCATCATTTACACCATTGCAATGAAAAGTTGACGAGTTTCTTCCCTCCCTTCTTTTCCTTTCCCTATATCTTGCTTTCCCCAACACATTTTTTTTTTAAATAATAATAACCAGCCTAACTGCATGACTAAGAGCAATTAATAAATGATTCTCATACGAACATCAAATGACCAGTTGATGCTTCACATAAATCCAAGAATTCTCACATTTAGGAAAGATGGAGTTTATTTATTTCTATGGCTAAGTCTAGTATGAAGCAGGATTGCCTATACGCCATGTTTCTAAGGAATCAAGCCTTTTGTAGTTCAATGAAACTCAGCTATCCAAAAACATTGAGCAAAGAGTTTATTCACAAATTTTCCATTAATGAAAGAATATATCATTTGCCCCTCATAGTTTGAGAACTCATAAGCAACCCTTAGTGAATATATATGGGCCCTCCCATTTATACTCAAATCTCCCTTGCATCTTTCGATCAATAAGAATAGGTCTCCTTATTGTTAAGACCAAATAACCATCACTAACTGAGTAGAATTTGACTCACATGTTGAATGTAGCCAGCCATTTAAGCTTAGTAAATTTCAATTCATTGCTAAGCCATCAGCCGATACCTATCTAATGCTTAAGGTTTGACCAGTCAACTTGAATATTTTCATTTGATCAATGAGTGGCATGTTCACTTTAAGATAGGGCTATTGCACCTGAAGGGGCAATTAGAAAACTAAATTATAGGACGTATAACCTGTTGTTATTCGAACTGTGGTTTGATAAGCCAATCGTTCATCCCAATCTCTCCTTGATCTTGAGTTCATTTTATTTAGGATTTTTCAAACCACTTTATTAAATGGTTTATCTTGGCCATTAGATGATGGATTATAACTTGATGAGAAGTTATGTTTGAATTTATGCTTCTCTATAAGCCTTATCATCACTTAATTTTTGAACAAAAGGGCATTCTTAGAAATCATCTTGTAAGTGACTTCGTATCCAGAAATAAGATGGGTCCTGATGAAGTCAGTGACTTCTTTTGCCCCAACGTCTCTCAATGGAACACCCTCGACCCATTTTAAGAAATAACGTGTGGCTCCCAGAATAAGTAAATGCCCACGTGCGTATGATGGCTTGAAATGGCTATGACATGTAGACCCATACATGGAAGGGCTAAGATACCGTTCATGGGTGGAGTTGTTACAATGGCTAATGATGAAATTACCATGTATTTGAGAAGGCCTGACATAACTTATCGATCTTTACTAGATCTTAGACCATAAATGGCTAATAATAGCCTAGTCTTTTGATTTGATCAGTAAGTTTTAGACCTACTTGATGACCATGCCATACCGTTGCATGACCCTATGAAGAATATAAGTAGACTCTTCCTTTAACAAGTCCCCAAGTAACACCCTATTAACTGCTCTTTTATAGAAAGTGTAATTTTTGAGTGTAGACCTTAGTGCTCATCATTTTGCATCTACTGTCTTCTTTGGATCAGAAGGTAAGATATCATATCCATGATCTTGGGTGAGAGGTAGCTTTGGTCTACTTCCTCCTCAATTTCAAAAATTAAGACTACATTTATTTCTTCTACTTAAGGCCAGTGATCGATGCCTCATACTTAGCCACATTGTTTGATTATGCCTCGAGTAGAGAGAACGAGTATGCTATGAGTCCTCCTGATGATAAGATGAACACAATCCCTAATCTGACTCTGTGACATCCTGTTGCCTTGTCAAAATACTACTACTATGATGTTGTCTTGATTAAGATAACTTTATAATTTAGCATATCATCTGGCAGCTCTAAATTGCATGGGCATGGATGAGCTGCTAGGAAATCATCTCCTCATTATAACTTGAGAGCAATTGCCTGATGCAAGCAAGTCTTCTTTAGCATCCTTCAGTTTCTTAAAGGGGGCATTTGGAGTATAGTCTTGGTTTTGTCGGGATCAATTTCTAGTTATTCTTTTCAAGCAACCAGGCCAAGGATTCTCCCTAATGTAACATCAAAGTCATATTTTGGGGCGTTAATCTTGAGCTGATGCTCATGAAGCTTCTCAGTGACTTTTCTTATCTCATCTGGTGATTTTCTCTTTCTTTGGTTTTTACAAATCCAATAAAATTGTAGAGAAAATCATGGAAGATGATTATCATCACTCTTCGGTGCGTGGCCTCGACATTTTTTAACACATGGCAGTACCATGTACTGTGTATATGTTATGTTATGCTAAAGATAGTTAACTCCTCATCTCCGGGATCCATTTTGATTTGACAATACGCCTCGAACCCCTTAGTGGTATCCACAAAGAAATTGGTAATCGTAATGGAAACATCCTTAAGACATATATTGTTTAAGCCCCTGATATCTGTATATACAAAACTAACCATACTTTTAGTGAATGAGGGCGATGTTAGCCAATCAAGTTGGGTATTGAACTTCATAAATGAAGTTAGCCTTTATAAGCTTGTTCCCTTAGCATTTATTTAGACAATTAACTCTGGTCAAAAGCGCTATTATGGTGCATTATCGACTTTCAACCTTCTAAGACAACCAACTTATGAACAACGATGTTTGGATTTAAGCCTAGCATCTCTTGGTATCCCTAAGCAAATTCTTTGTACTCATCAAGGAGTTGCACATACTGTGCCACTTCAACCTTGTTCAACATCACAGTCATAAAAATTAGTTTAGAGTCATTGGTCCTTCCTAGGTTTCTCTATCAAAGATCATTGAATGTTGCTTAGTCATTGTCTTCCATTTCTTATGGTGTCGGTTGAACAACCTCAACAAAATCATGAAAGGACTCTTGCCCTATGGGAGTTAAGTTTCTATTTGAGCTTTTTAGGTGAATCACCTTAAGTTTGAACTTTCAAACACATTTCACCTGCCAAGGCTATCCGATGGTATTTCGGAGCTTTATGGGGACAAGATACAAAATTTTGAACATCTTCCCCATTTAAGATGAACATAACATTAATCTGATTTACTTGGTTAGCTTTGTTATGTTTGGGAACCCAAACAAGGCCTTTTCGTTGCTGCTTCTTTTTCTTTTTCAACTTCTATTTCCTTTGCTTTTCAAAGCGGATGCTTTTTTACTTAGGTTCATTAACTTTGTCTAGTCTTTTAAAGACTAAGACTTGAACCTAAACTCGCTCATCCTTTGAGACCATCTCTTATTCCTATGGTCTAGAAACCACTTCGTTTATGGCATAAGCTCTGAGAATTCTCCCATCATATGATACTCGATCACTTTTAGATGTACTTCCCAGAAATGATGCCTTTAGGACTCCATCTTCATAAGAGATCTTCAGTTGTTTATTAGCTTTGGAAAGTACACACTTGTTCTTCATATTACATCTTTGTGATTCGTCTGCTGGTAATGGACTGCCTAAAGAGTGTGCTTTTAAAGGAGGATTTGAAGAGGTTCTTCTTAAGGCCACCTTCTAATTGCTAAGTGATATTCTCATAACCAAGCTCTCTTTAAGCCAACTAGTTAATTCTTTATAGGGGAAAAGTATAGCTTATGACAACGGATTCACAATTTCCCCTACTGGTGTCAAGGCCTTTTGGCCAACCTTTCTTTTGTCTTTAGGTGTGCAACACCAGTGGTCATGGGCCTTGATGCTCCTCAGCTTAACTAGTACAACTGTTGGCAACTGGAATGACCTTCTGAGTAGACTTGGCAAAACTGACCCGAGAACTGAAACCCGAACCGAACGACCAGGATCCATACCCGACCCGACACCCGAAACATGCTCACCCGAAAGTGGACCCGAAACCTGAATTGACCCGACCCAAACCATACCCGATCCGAAATTTTCCACAAAGTTGCTTGTTTTGGCATGATTAGCGTATTTGACCGAAAATTGGTTGAGCCGAACTCGACCCGAATCGAATCATACCCGACCCAAACCGAAACGACCCAAAATGTCATTTAACCCGAACATGACCCAACCCGAACTTGACCCGACCCATACCCGAACTGAATGACCGATTTGCCAGGTCTACTTCTGAGGCAAAGTTAGAGTCTAGATCTTTTCCTTTGCTTACCCCTTTTGGGTTTAAAAGGACTTGGGAGATTTTTGAATTTGCCGACTTATAAAATTTGGCATTAGCAACGTCTTCTCCATGAAAAAGATTTGTATCTCCTTGGACGATCTTTTCATTGTCATACTTGTCAGTGTATTTTAAATGCTGGTGAAGAGTCAAGACAATAGCCTTGCTATTATGGAGCCACAGTCGCCTAAGTAAGGCATTGTAAGAGGTGTCGGCATCTATCACATGAAAGAGAGCATCCGTATAGAGGTGATCTATCTCAACTTTTAAAGTAATAGTGTCTAAGGCTTTCTATCCCATTTTATTAAAACCCTATATTATAAGAAATGTCTTGGACAACTGATTTGGTGTTATCCTTATCGCTCTGAACGCCCTTGACTATAGGACACTGATTACAAAATCACAACTGAATCGGATTTGTTTTGTCCGCTACCCTAATAATGCCGGTAATATATAAAGGCTTGTTATGATTCTTGAACCTTAACTGAAGGTCTTTATTAGTGAATGTTATACAAGCCATGCATGCAACACACTAGTTAATGGGAAGGATAACACCTTCTCCACTTCAATAGGGTTGGCTTGTTCATTATAGTCATCAGTGTTCACTAAAGCCTGAATATGTGCTCTTCTTAGCTCTTTTGACATTTATAAAACATCATAAATGGTTAGGCATCCTGGGATCTATGTTGATAAACCTAGAAAGAGATCTAGATAGGAAGATCCTTTTAGGCTCTTTGGTCGACTCTTTATCTTTAGTGGCACCTTGCTATTTAAGCTTGATGGAAGTGCTTCCTTTTCTTCTTGTTCTTTACCAAACCTTGATGCTGGCGATCATTTTGGTGTTCTCTTTTTCTTGTTCTCTTTTCTTACTGATTATGGCAATTAGAGTTGATAATAGGACCGAAAATTTACCTTATCCACCTCTTAATTGGTGCTTAGTGAGGTGGCATTCATTTTTTCCCACTCATATGCAAATTAAACCATACAATATCTGATCGCTTCATCTTCTGGGGCATTATCATCATCAGAGAAATCATTATTAAAGAAACACTTGGGGATGTAATCACGAAAAATAAAAAGGGTGCAACTTGGTGATACATAGTCCTCCTTAGAAGCAATGTTTGGCTTTTTCTTAGCCTCACTTTCTTTTTTCCGTCTTAATTTTGTTTTGTGGTAGCTTCTATCCCTAAATCTCAAATCCTTAGGACTAAGAAGCTTAGGCCATATCCTGCCGAAATGACCTCTAATTAACGCACGTTTGTCATCTAAAATCTTCATTATTATCATCCTCATCCTCCTCCCCTCCTCCTCCTTTTCCTCCTCCTCTAGTGTTTCTTATGCTTCTAGACTTTGGTCTAAGTTAAAGACGTATACGGATAGTGCCCCAAGGAAAGTGTGAGGTACATTTGGATAGACCCACATTATCATCACGTCATCATTAGAAATAAATTTCATAGGGACTGCATGAGGTGATAAAGATATTATTAGGATCCCTTCATTAGTTTCTGAGGACAAAGCATCGGAGTTGTCCTTCTATTTGACCATTGAAGTTGCCTTTGACTATACAGTAGTCCCTTTGGGTAGAACTCCTTCTATCTCAATTTGTCCCCTCTTGATCATGTCCTCGATGATGTCTTTGAAGACATAACAATTGTTTATAAAGAGACTAATGATCTGATGGTATGGCTAATATTTAGGATTGTTTGTCTTATTAACACCAGTATGTTACTTCGACTTAGGAAAGGTGATGGCTTTTGTAGCCATGAGCTCATAAATTCCCTTGAACATAGTTGTGGTCGAAGGGATACTTCTTTTCCTTCCTTTCTTGGAGGGTGAGTAGAGATTTTCTTTTTGCTTACCTTGGCCATTTTTGTTGGCATTTCCACCATTACTTCGCTTTGTGGTCGTTTTGATAAGGTAGCCATTGATTCTCCCTTCTTCTTTAGCTTTTGCCTTTTTCACTCTTTCGTTGTGTACATTTCTCATCGGCAAGCTGTCTTCCCACCTTGCCTACCTTGGACATGAGGGCATCCAAGCTTGAGGCTCGGTGGTGTGAGCATGTGTAGCAATTTAAGGATTTAAATTGTTCGTACACATTTGAACCATCGATTACTTCCTTAGGTTTTCTGGGCCTTACAAGCTTAGATTAATCAACCTTGTGATGAAGTTATTCACACTCTCATTTAGTCTCTATCATGTGTCAACAAGGTATATTATGGAGATCTTTCATTTAGAGCTCACAAAATTGAGCCAAGAATGCCCTCTGGAGGTCATTCTATATGATCGTGGTTGGAGTGAGTATGCCATTTTAAGGGATTGTATAAAATGTCTGATGAGTAACACATCATTTAAAGCAGTTTTAATGCATGTTATGTAAAACCAGGCCAAATATTCATGGGAGACCTAATACATACTATCAAAGTTCTCGATATTTGGTTTCTGATAGCCTTTGGGGAAAGGAACGGAATCGTAATGACTTGGACATGGGTTCCTATATCATAACATCGAGGGATCATGGCTATTTATGCTCACTGAGCTTGTTTAAATTGATGGTAACTTGAGGTGTCATTTTCTGCTACAAGGAAAACAAATGCAAAACAAAAGACAGAAAAACAAGTAAAAGTTAACATAAATAAGTGACATATAAAAAGAACAGTAAGGTCCCATCGAGCATGGGTTGGATGTCCAATTGTCCCAGTGGTAATGATGGTATCTTGTACCTGAACCAGTGGCTCAAGAAATATGTTAAATAAAAATTTAACAAAATAAACATAATGCACAACATAACTTTTCGACATAAAAAATGTACATAGTTTTATTTTGAGTGCAACCCTATTCAAGAGGATGCACCTCATTAATTACGTATTCCTTTAGGAGATCACTTTTTGATTCTAACCTATTCTGTTTAACTTTGCTTCCTTTGTTTTGTCTTCCATTAATAAGATTTTATTTAATTTGGATAGATAGTTATAATATTTTTTATGTTGATTCACCCAAACCCTTAACTTAGTTCCATTACATGGTTGTCATATAGGCACCTTCTGGGAAGGATATTATATGTATAACACGAGTACATTCTTCATTGTAAATGCTCCTCTTAGATTCAATCTCTAATAATCAAGGTGATTGTGAGACTAGAGCCTAAAAATGAGATCCTTAGAAGATAAATACTTCACACCCAATTTCTCTGCTAAAGTCTTGGACCACTAAAAAGAAATTTTAAAGGAAAGGCTCTAAATCACCACTCTAAACTAGAGATAAGGACTTTTTTTGAGAGGAAATTAGCCTTTAGCCCTTCAATTCATTCAATTATCAAATCTATCTTTACATTGAGGGGAATAAGTTAATAAATACCTAAAATGAGAGGAATAAGTCTATATATGATGGATGTCACATTTGCATAGGATTTCATTAGTGTTTGGGGGTCATTTTAGGGGATTATTATACTTAGTTGTATGATTTATGCCATAATTTCTACTATTACTACTTGGATTTTGCTTGTTTGAGAAGTGTTCATAGATTTTAACCTTGCTAGCCGAAAGTATATCAGTAAAATAAAGATTTTGAGGCCTTGTGGATCAATGAAGATAGCTAAAGATGCCCAAAGACACTAATTACACATATATCGTAGCCAGTACCACGGTCTAAGAGGATCTAATAAAAAATAGTGGGGCAAACGAAAGGGAACCAAAAGCCAGTGGGCACCATGGGTTGGTTGTGGTGGGGACCACGGTCTGTTGGGGCCCCTACGGTCAGACCGTGGTGAGCTCTGTTCCCTCGGGTCTGCTAGTTTTCTTCACACTTTTCATGTTGTAAGTGTTTGGATGATTTGCTGATGATCTGCCATCATATTATCATACTATCATCATTTACCATCTTTCATGTATCCATAGTCAACCATTAGAGAGGGTTTAAGGTGAGGGAAGCGAAGATCGAGCATCATTCAAAGGCTTTCGAAGTGGATTAAAATATCCTCATCCGGTCTACTTGAATAAGTTTTTCTTTCCTTCTCTTTCCATGTGACTTCCGCTGTTAGTTTAGATTTAGAATTTACAGATGTTTCATTATCTAAGGGTTGAAAGGCAAACCGATGTTGTTAATTTTGCTAGTTTAAACCCTTGCTTGGTTGTTTCAATCTAATCCTTGAATTTTGATTACTATTTTGAAATTTTTGGCCAACTTCCTACATATGTGTTAGATGATAGACCGAGTTACTAAAAGATGAAGATCGACATTGGAAAACTAGGATTAGACTTAGTTTAATTATCACTCGAGAAAGCATTGTAAATTAAGTGGTCCTATGATAATCATATTCTTAAACTTAGGTAAATTAAGATCCAATGAGAATTAGTGACTAGTTTGATCAATTTAATTCACTTCATTTTGAACGAAATTTGTAAATTCTCTAACATATTAACCACTGAATCAATTGACAAGGTGAAAAAGTGTTTGTTTGGCTAGTTAGATCGGCACATTGTTAGGTGATGTTACCCGTAGATGATTTTAGCCATTGAAGTTATTCCTTATTGTTTAGCATTGTTAAGATAAAAACGCGAATCACATCTTGATTTCACTTAGCAAACTTTTAAAGGATTACTTGGAAATTTAATATACTCTTCGTGAGAACGACCTTGATCAATATGAAAACACCTGCGCACTCATGATGGCGATCAAGTTTTTGGCTCTGTCACTGAGGAGTGGATTTAGATATTGAGTTACCCCTATAGAGTTTGAGTATGCATTTTTCTTTTCTTTTTATTTTTAAATTTCACTCTTTTTGGTGTACTTAATTGTGTGTAGGTTGCCTTTCATTCCGTGTACAAGCCCTCAATTGTGGAGAATTCTTTAAGTTCAACCCCAAGATTAAGCGGACTTTTTATAAATAGAAGAGGCAGCGAAAGATTGAAAAGGACTAAAAAGTGGCCAAACCTACATCTAAGATGGTGAGTGATGATAAGCAAAGGAGGACCCTTCCGGACTATGCCACTCTATGAGTTCACAGCCTTACCCCGAGCACTACTATACCACCTGTGACTGCCAATAATTTTGAGCTCAACTCGACACTCATTTCTATGGTACAGCTATCACATTTCCGCAGCATCCCCATGGAGGACCCTATTTGCACCTTTTGGCTTTTCTAGACGTGTGTAATATCTTGAAGATCAATAGAGCCTCTAGTGATGTGATCTACCTCTCCTTATTTCCTTTCTCTCTTCAGGACAAAGCGGGGGCTTGGCTTTACCATTTACCATCAGTATTCATCACCAATTGGGATGAGCTAAGCAAGGCTTTTCTTTCCAAGTTCTTCCCTCCTAGTAAGGCAGTGAGCTTGAGAAATCATATTACTTCATTTGCACAACGAGAAGATCAGTCACTACATGAAGCATAAAAGCACTTCAAGGACCTTTTAAGTTTATGCCCCCATCATTCAAAAATATATGATAGTGCAAGCGTTCTACAACAGAGTCACACAAGCCATGCGGTCCATAAGCAGCAGGAGGAACACTGATGAATAAGACAGAGGACAAGGCATACAATCTCATTAAGGAGATGTTGCTTAACAACTACCAATGGTCCAATGAGAGGACTCCTTCTAAGAAGGCCAGAGGTAAATTTGATGTTGATGCTTTAACTTTGCTTATCGCTAAAATGTATGTCATGACTCAAATGCTTGATCATTTAAATGTTCATATAGTGAATGTATATGCTCCCTCCCCTCCTTGTGATAGTTGTGGATCTTCTAACCAGGTGACTTTGAATTGTCAAGTTAGAAGTCCTTCTGCGTAATCCTCTAGTGACCAAGTTGTATATGTTAATAAGTTTTAACATAGGCCAAACCATGACCCATATTCAATTACATACAATCCCGGTTGGAATAACTATCCCAACCTATCTTATAGGAGTGATCCTTTTCCCTTTCCCCAAGCCAATGCTAGGCCCTTACCTCCTAGTTTCCAAAGACCTAACTTTCTTCTAAAAGCTCTAAAAAACTCCAACCTTAAGGCTATGTTGGAGAGTGTAATTTTGGCACAACAAAAACAAGATCGGTATATTAAGCAAGTAGCCTCTAAGGTTAATTTGCTCACTATTCATAATAAGCTATTGGAATCTCAAATTGCAATAGGCTAGCTCTTCTTTTACACCTCCATGTAGATTACCTAGCAAGCCCAAGCCTAACCCTAAAAAGCATTGCGATTGTATTGCCGTAAGAAGTGGTAAACAATTAGAGGGTCATAAGGGTGCTAGCATTATGGTGGATGGTCATTATAATCATGATGTGAATGTTGATGCCTTACCTATTAAGGATGAGCCCCAAAAAAAAGAATGAGATTAAGAAGCCTAAAGAGTCTAAGCCCCCCTTCCTCGAAATCTTACATGTCACCCTTTCCTTTTCCGTAAAGATTTGCCAAGGCCAAAATTAATGCTCAATATGTGAGGTTTCTTAGTGTGCTTAAAAAGTTGCATGTGAGCATTCCTTTCGTTGATGCTTAGTCTCAAATGTCTATGTATGCCAAGTTTTTGAATGAAAACCACACAAAAAAGAGGAAGATTGCTAAGCTTTAGACTATAGGTTCACATGAGGAGTGCAGTGTTGTGGTATTAAACAAGCTTCAAGCTAAGCTTAAGCACCCGATAGCTTCTCTATTCCTTGGTTTACTGGAAATATGAACATTAATAGGGCTTCGTGTGATCTTTATTCCAGTGTGATTTTGATGCCCTGTTCTATTTTTAAGAGACTTGGCTTTAAAAGAGTTGAGACCCACTACCATTTCTCTTCAATTAGTAAACCATTTTATGAAGTAACCTTTGGGTATTTTGGAGGATGTTCCTATCAAGGTGGATGACTTTTATGTGCCTGTGGATTTTGTGGTTCTCGATATGTGTAATGCCCCTCAACCCCTAATTCATAATCACCCAAGTAAATACATGATGATTGATTAAGTATTTATTGGCAGCGGATACTTAAAAATTGGAGAATGTTACTACCGTTTTCACTTTGAAAACACCAATTTAAACAAAACGATTAAGCACATTATATATAAAAAAACAACAAAGTTCATTGCCTATTTAAAATGAAGGCCAAAAGATAGTTATCAATCCAATACCTTGCTTACAGCATGAGAAACTTTGTAACCAATCTGAACTTAATAGAGAAAGGTGACCAGCAAAGTGTATGAAGCGTAAAACAATGAGTTAGAAATTTCGCCTCGTTTATTATCTGGATCTTTCCTAAAGTAACAAAGAAAAGATAACTTCCTTTTATTGAAGTGTTATCAGAACCCATTCAAATGTTGTGAACTAGTTTGAGAGGAGCCATGAGCCATGCATCCAAAAGACCTACGTGCATAGAGTTTAGACAAGCAGTCCAGTATCACTTCCTCTAACCAACATTGTCTTCTTCTCCTCTTTCAAATATAAGCAAGTTTGCTTACGGTTGTTATGCACCTTCCTCCCTAAAATAGAAAGCATAAAAACAACAGAAAAATGAGCCAGAAGCAATTTACCTCGTACAATAAAATTAAATTAAAAGTGCCAGTGAGTGAGCGCATTACTTTTAAATCGATTTCATAATTCATAAGTAGGAAGGTAAACTTAATAATCAATTAAAGCCATTCATTTTCATTCTTCTTTTTTTTTTAATTAGCCAAGCATGGGACCCATATATGATGAACATATGAACTTATCAATTTGGAGATCTCCTCCTAGGCTCCACTGAACACTCAGTAGTCAGCATTGAACTGTGAATGATGAAAACACTGCTAGTAGGCTAAGTTGCCAGGCGTTCTTGGATCAACAACATATGAACATGTGAACTTATGAACATAGCCATATATGACGATTATAATGATGAATAGGTCCTTTAGGAGGCCAAACATATGAAAACTGGGAAGCATGACTTATAACTAAATATGTTAAAACTTTTTTATGTGCATAAAGGTAGAACCAATAACGTACCTTTCTTTTGATTAGTTGGATTTCCATTTTCTTTTTAGCTTCAACATTTGGCTCTTCGAGACTTCTGCTTGCTCTCTATATTCATAAAGATCAATTCATATGAGTCGCAGCACTCATACTTTCTAGTTCATAAAATCTTTAAATGACCAGTGGGTTTTTATTTGTTCATTTATTACTTTATTTGATCATTTATTATTATTTTATTTTTTAATGTTATTTTTATTGATACTTTTGCATAAGCTCTCTTCAAGAGATTAAACTTTTCTTTTGTTTCTCACCTTTTCGTTTCTTTTTTCCAATAGCTCGAATTCACTTACTAGACTTGAGCCCTAATCATCCCTTGACTTTGTCGCATTGTTTCCCCAAAATTTGTAACATCACCCATGTATTTATAACTCTAAAAATATACTTGACAATCTCCTTAGAAAACTTAAGTCCCCTTAGGGGTACTTCTTCCATTGGTACTCACCATTTGCTTAACAAAAGTTCTTAAGTAAGCTGACCAAATTTCGGGAAGCAACTTTGAAAATGAACAATGCATCGAAAATTTCTAATTTTCTTTTCAAACTCATAAAATTCCTTGAGACTCTATTTCACCTTCCAATACATGATTGTCCACTTATGTACATAATTGACCTTAGGTCATCTTCTCTTAAACTCATCAAAATAACATCGATGACATTAAAACTCTATTCCAAAATTAGTTTATTAAGCAACAACCAAAAGCTCACTTTAGGCATTTAAATACCTAGTTACGCATCATTTCTTTTATAACTCAATCTATTCACCCGTCCAGCCTACCATCCAATTTCACAATTAGCTCCATAATCTCACTTGTTGAAGCTAAATAGGACACTAAGATCATTTTTCCATTCAAATTCTCAACATAATATCTAAAATTTTGCATTATCGATCCAAGATGGTATACACATGACTAGCTTGACTGGACTGCCCATTATCGATCCAACATGGTATACACATGAAGCTAAACAACATGGTATAGCTTGACTAGACTTAGCTTCCCCATTGTTATACTTTGCACATTAGCCGGTTAACACATAATCACACAGTATACGTATCTTTTGACATATAGACAGAACATATTATGTGGCATACAGAAGGTGACATAAGAACATGCTCATACTTCATAAATCAAATAACTCTTAACTTTCATATCTAACACATTCCCAAACTTCACAAACACACACACATATTTGTCATGAGGTAGGCAATTAGACTAACTTACTTGTACCTATCCCATACCTAGTATGTTTCAAGGACTCTTGTTTTCACTTAAGTCTCTGAACAAACTCTGCTGTTAATCAATTCACTAAACTAATCATGGTTGTCCCATACCAACCATGTCCTTTAGGCTCTCAATCCTCATTAAAGTCCAAAAGAAAGCAAAGCCTACTAAATCATGCTAATGGCCCACCCGTAATCATACTTAATGCATACATAAAGCGTATTCCATTCAAAAGTCCACATATGTGCTTTAAACACATAATATATTTCTTTAAACATATTTATCGATCACACGTATGGTTTAAATCGATCACAATTTCATAAATATCCTGAATGATTCTTTAAATCCAAAACCAAGTCCAAATCTGAACCAAAATTAATTTCATATCATATCTAAAGTCCAAATCCAAGCCAAAACTAATTTCATAACGTATCCAAAGCCCAAATCCAATGCCAAAACCAATTTCATAACATATCACATATCCTTGACTAAATGCAAGCCTTTTTGGTTTAGGAGAAATCAACTCATGACTCACACAAAGAACAATCACAAAACAGGGGTGACAAACACATCCTGGTGGCCCAACTACAGCTCATTCATATGGTACCAACCAATAGTGAACCAGCCACAACTCATTCATATAGTATCAACTAGGCACCAACGCTCTAAAGTATATAGAGGTTCTCAAATCACAAACTGATGAGTTGCATTCACATCTTGGAGTACCAGGAACCCATACAGCTCCCACATAACACAAACTGAAGAGCTAATTGGCAGACCGGGCAGTGTCCACTCAAGGTACCAACCAACTGCTCACACAGCTCCAAATACAAAAACAACTACTTCTATGGCCATAGCTCTAGAATGCTCTGTAATAGCCTCAGTCAAGACATGAGTCTTTTTTCCCAAAAACATAACTTATTGAAATCGTATAATCCATATAATCACCTTTTTATTTTGAAAGAAGCTCAATTCCACAATATTAACAAAAACATAATCAAAATAAGGTTTAATCCCATCGAAAACAATTTTCACAAGCTTCCAATCATCCATAACAATAACTTACTGTTTCGATGCCTAAAATCATCACAAACATGATTAATATATAATTTATGCATACGAACAACCCAAAATTACACTAAATATACCAATTTACTCAGAAATTCATAACGCAAAGACTTCATATCTAAAATTCATGAAACTCTGCATAAAAATACCAAATATCAAGAACAATATACCATATAATTTTCAAAATTTTCCAATAAGCCAATCCTCCACAAAAATTGAAACAACCCTCAAAGTTATATGTTGAAAGAGAACAGTTGCAATCAAAAATCCATAACTCATGATTTCCACTTCTAAAATTCATGAACATTTTCATAAAAGTTACAAACATCATAGAGAATCTATATTAAAATTTTTAGAATTTTAGGCCAAGTGAATAATTGCCAGAAAATTCGAACAGCAACCAAAATTGGCACTAAAATGTGACAGTTCTAATAAAAAATTCATAACTCATGAATTAAACATCCAAAATTCATGAAACTTTACCTAAAATTTTCCAATAACATGTATATTCTACAGTAAAATTTTCACAATTTTTCTCCAACCCAATGATTCACAATAATTCAAACATCATCCGAACTTTCACACCATATAATAGAACAGTTTTGATCAAAAATTCATAACTGACAAACCACATATTAAACATTCATGCAAATGTACAGAGAATTGTGACACATAGTGACAAATCCACAGTAAAAATTTCAAAATTTTTCACTTAGCCATTAATTCATAAAAATCAAACCGTTGCAGGCTATGTGTAGAATCCGAAAATTCAACATCTATTTTTCTACTCTCTTATTCTTCCAACACTAATAATCAATCCAAAAATCCATAGTTTAGCATATATACAAACAAATTCATAGCATATCTATCAATCTTCACATCCACATAATCCAAAAATCACAAATAAACATGAACTTTTATGGTGGGTTTCTACCAATTGCAATTATTTTTTCAATCTATCAAACCCTAAAATTATCAAAATCAAGACTTCAATCTTCAATTTAGGCCGCAATTCAAGCATAAATCATTCAAATAATCTTCCCTTAATTAGTTTTAGGTTGAAGAAAACAAGAATTACTCACTTTGAGTTTGCAAACAAAATCAAAATTCAATTCTTTTTCTTCTTTCTCCTCCTTCTTCTCCTCCTCTTCTTCTTGTTCATCTTCTTCTCTCTCCTCTCCTCTCTCTGTTGTGTGTGGGTTTGGCGTTGGGAAAGCAAGAGAAGCCCCCCTTTCCCCTTGGATAAATATCACATAAATAAAACCCCCCTTCCCCCTTTTCTTTTTCCTTTTTTTTGTGGTCAAGCCCTCTTTTGTTGACTCATCCTTTCATTTCTTTTTTTTTTTTTTTTCAAACACTACCAAGTGAGACATAATTTCTAATTACTCCCCAAAACGTCATAATAATAATAATAATAATAAGAAGATAGAACACACACAATAACAACAATACCACCTCCTAGTGTGGGTCCCGCTTTCGCAGAGTCTAGGGAGATCCAGATGTAGGCAGCTTTACTTCTACCGACATCCCTAAAATAAAATGCGTATAATATACACATAATTTACATACTGCGCATAAATCAAAATAAGTAACAAAAATTTCAAGGAGTTACATCATTCCCTCCTTAAACTAAGTTTTGTCCTCGAAACTCACCATCGCCAATTTTCTAGTCGAAATTTTCATGTCAAACAAATCTGCATTGCAACTCAGGTCACATAAAGCACACGTAATGCATAGAATCCCATAGATACACATCATCAAACAGATAGTCAATCACATGCGCACACAAGCCCTATAGGTCCGACGTCGCAAGATTATTGCTCTGATACCATTTCTGTAACGCCCGGACCGAAAGGGGCCAGGCGCGTCATCGCCGTGAATGTTCGATTAAGAACACCTACAAGGCTCTCTAAACTTCTTAATCTTAATTAACCTATTCATAGGCGATAGCAGCGGAAGCTCTTATCGAAATCTAACTAAAGTTCGGGAGGGTCAATCTAAAACATGTATTACATACATACTTAAACCATATCCATAATGTTTTTACACATATGTAATCCTAAAAATTACATCCATACTTACATTTAATAAACATTACTTATGACATAAACAAATAATAGGGTCTGCATTTCTAACTAACTCCTTCGAAATTATTTCACAGCTAGCTAGCTCTCTTAATGCTCCTATGGTCGCTTTTTGCTTCCAAAACCTAAAAAATGGTGAGATCATGAGCTCCCTAAGCCAAGTGAATAACCCTTACCTTCCCCGTCATTACACTTTTCAGATTAACCGGTTAATATATAATCACAGTATATGTATCTTATGACATGTAGACATAACATATCATATGGCATATAGAAGGTGACATAATAACATGCTCATACTTCATGAATCAAAAAAACTCATATTTTTCATATCTAACGCGTTCCCAAACTTCACAAACACACACACACATTTATTATAAGGTTGGCAATTAGACTAACTCAGTCGTACTTGTCTCATATCAGGTACATCTCAAGGACTCTCATTTTCACTTAAGTCCCTGAACAAACTCTGCTATTAGTCTATTCACTAAACTAACCATGGATGTCCCACACCAACCATGTCCTTTGGGCTCCTAACCCTTACTAAAGTCCAAAAGAAAGCAAAGCCTGCTAAATCATGCTAATGGCCCACCCGTAACCATACTTAACGCATACATAAAGCATATTCCATTCAAAAGTCCACATACGTGCTTTAAACACATATTATATTTCTTTAAACATATTTATCGATGACACATATGGTTCAAATTGATCACAATTTCATAAATATTCTAAATGATTCTTCAAATCCTAAACCAAGTCCAAATCCAAATCAAAATCAATTTCATATCATATCCAAAGTCCAAATCCAAGTCAAAACCAATTTCATAACGTATCCAAAGTCCAAATCCAATGCCAAAACCAATTTCATAACATATCACATATTCTTGATTGAATACAAGCCTTTTTAGTTTAGGGGAAATCAACTCATGACTCCCACAAAGAACCATCACAACACAGGGGTGCCAAACACATCCTAGTGGCCCAGCTACGGCTTATTCATATGGTACCAATCAATGGTGGACCAGTCGCAACTCATTCATATGGTACCATCCAGGCATCCAATGCTTTAAAATACGTAGAGGTCCTCAAATCACAAACTGATGAGTCACATCCACATCCTAGAGTACCAAGGACCCATACAGCTCCCACATAACATAAACTGAAGAGCTAATTGGCCGACCAGGCAGTGTCCACTCAAGGTACCAACCAACTACTCACACAGCTCCAAACACAAAAACAACTACTTCTATGGTCATAGCTTTAGAACGCTCTATAGTAGCCTCAGTCAAGACATGAACCTTTTTCCCCAAAAACATAACTTATTGAAATCGTATAATCCATAAAATCACCTTTTTATTTTCAAAGAAGCTCAATTTCACAATATTAACAAAAACATAATCAAAATAAGGATTTATCCCATCCAAACAATTTTCACAAGCTTCCAATCATCCATAACAATAACTTACTGTTTCAATGCCGAAAATCATCACAAACATGATCAATATATAATTTATGCATGCGAACAACCCGGAATTACATTGAATAAGCCAATTTACTCAGAAATTCATAACGCAAAGACCTCATGTCCACAATTCATGAAACTCTACATAAAAATACTAAATATTAAGAAAAATATACCATATAATTTTTAAAATTTTCCAATAAGCCAATCCTCCACAAAAATTGAAACAACACTCGAAGTTATATGTTGAAACAAAACAGTTGCAATCAAAAATCCATAACTCATGAAGCACACCCCTAAAATTCATGAAATTTTCAAAAAAGTTACAAACATCATAAAGAACCTATATTAAAATTTTAAGAATTTTAGGCCAATTGAATAATTGCTAGAAAAGTCGAACAACAACCAAAATTAACACTAAAACACGATAGTTTTAATCGAAAATTCATAACTCATGAATTAAACATCCAAACTTCATGAAAGTTTATCTAAAATTGCCCAATAACATGTATATTCTACAATAAAATTTTCACAGGTTTTCTCCAACCCAATGATTCACAGTAATTCAAACATCATCCAAATTTTCACACCACATAACAGGGCAGTTTCTATCGAAAATTCATACCTCACAAACTACATATCAAAAATTCATGCAAAATTACAGAGAACTGCAACACATAGTGAAAAACCTACAATAAAAATTTCAGAATTTTTCACTCAGCGAATAATTCAAAAACAATCAAACAGTGGCAGGCTATGTGTAGAATCTAAAAATTCAACATCTATTTTTCTACTCTCTTATTCTTCCAACACTAATAATCAATCCAAAAATTCATAGTTTAGCATATATACAAACAAATTCATGCATATCTATCAATCTTCATACCCACATAACCCAAAAATCATAAACAAACATGAACTTTTATGGTGGGTTTCTACCAATTGCAATTATTTTTTCAATCTATAAAACCCTAAAATTATCAAAATCAAGACTTCAATCTTCAATTTAGTCCTCAATTCAAGCATAAATCATTCAAATAATCTTCCTTTAATCAGTTTTAGGTTGAAGAAAACAAGAATTACTCGTCTTGAATTTGTAAACAAAATCAAAATTCAATTCTTTTTCTTCTTTCTCCTTTCTTCTCCTCTTCTTCTTCTTCATCCTCTCTCTCCTCTCCTCTCTCTGCTGTGCGTGGGTTTGGGGTTGAGAAAGCAAGAGAAGCCCCCCCTTTCCCCTTGGATAAATATCATGTAAATAAACCCCCCTTCCCCCTTTTCTTTTTCCTTTTTTTGTTGGGGTCAAGCCCTCTTTTTTTGACTATTCCTTTCATTTCTCTTTTTTTTTTTCAAACACTACTAAGTGAGACATAATTTCTAATTACTCCCCAAAACATAATAATAATAATAATAATAATAATAATAATAATAATAATAATAATAATAATAATAATAATAATAATAATATAGAGCACACACATATACCTAAAATAAAATGCGTACAATAAATACATAATTTACATACTGTGCATAAATCAAAATAAGTAACAAAAATTTCGGGGTGTTACAAAATCAAAATTACCATTTATAGGGCATCCAAAATAAGTAATAGTGTGTCTACTCAAATGACATGATTTCCAGAGAACTAAATAAATTATCATTTATAGGGCGTCTAAAATTATCATTTATAGGGCGTTACAAAATCAAAAATAAGTAAAGCCCCCAAAATGCTAATGATATGATTGACGGAAAATTACAGCGGAAAACTTAATGATAGAAGGCACTACCACCGTCCTGATAAGGACAAGGCTCACTGAAACCATTTAATCTTGCAACTCATGTTCAAAATACAATATATATTAAACTAAAACACTCCAAGATCAAAGTCCATAATAGTTCAACTTCAATACAATCAACTTAAGCATACCATGTGCTAACTCGCACTTCACACTACACAAGTATATTGAATATAGACCCAACTTGACCCTGAGGTCGATCCCAACATTCATGCTATACTGAATCCGCTGTGAGCATCTGATGACTTCCAAAAGGGCTTGCTAAATGAAGAAACATGTGATACTTCATCACCTAAAATGGAAAACATGAAAACAATTCAAAAATATGAGCAAAAACTCAGTACATGCATTCCTGTGTTGTAAAATAAGCGTAGAAACATTGGTGATGGGTGCCCACCTCTGCAATTTATTTAGTTTGCAATAACAATGAAAATGAAAGTAATATGAAAGTGAATTGTTTATTATTATCTGGATGTGAACCTCTTACAATGATATAATCTATACATAGGTGTATACCTGCCAATCCGATCAAGAGTTGGCCTGAAGTCGAACAGGTAAATGATGGGCTAACGCCCTATAGATGATAACTGACGGGGTCACAAGTTAAATGGCAAATTACTTATAAACTGATTCATTGATAAACTCATTAAGAGTTGTAACTTGACAAACATGTTCTACTTTCTGAAGATACAGGCAATGGACGTATCTTGAGTCTCTAAAAAATATCATCTGATTTGATAAATGTCATCTATTTTTTAAATGTCATCTGACTTCATAAATATGTTCTGACTTGATAATACTTATGCATAACATGGAACGATAACTAGGTCTCAATTCTGTTTCATAAATGTCATTATAGGTATGTATAGTCAGTAAGTGATCCTTACTCACATAATTAAGTATATTGAGTAAGTATGTGTAATAGAAATTGAGTAATTAAATGGTATATATAACTTGGGTATTTCAATATAACTTCAAAACTGAATTAATAAAAGTAATCAAATCCGATATAAAGTAAATAAAAGTAAAATAGACCACAGTGAGATAAATGAGATTACAAAGAAAAATGTCTTGATGGTGACAAATGAGGGAGTGGTTGTGGTCTTTTCTGAGATAGGTTGTTGATATGGGTTTAAGGCTCACTGATGTATAGCTTGATTTAAGATAATAGCGAGTACACTAGATTGGCTTAATAAATACATTTAATACATGCTGAATTGAGTAAGTAATAAAGGTTTGAGGTCAAGAGAGATATATCTTGGTTTAAAATAGCATAAACTACAATAACTAGGTCTGATAAATATGGTTTTTGAGTCAATCATTCTCCCCATTTTTCATATTTCATTCATAAATCCATTAGATATAGAATTTCATCTCAATGAGTCATTGAACTCAACAGAAGTTATTAAGCTCACTAAACTTAGCATTTTCTTTGTAAAATCGATAATTGATTCAAGGCTCATAAATAAGCTCCCAAATTGTATACTTGTCTTCTTCTTTCTCATGAATCAAGCTAAAAGCTCCATGAAAGTTTATGAATATTCATTTTCCCCTTAAATGACCTTGCCTAACCCAAAATACACAAAATGAGTGCATGATCAATCTTACTCAATCTTTGTTATTGCTCTTTACACAATTACTCAAAATGCTTCCAAAAATCATCAAACTCAAAATCCTCAATCAAAATTCATGAAATCTTATAGGAAATACGAAAATAATATGAACAATCTACAGTACAATTTTTAGAATTTTCCTCCAAATATACGCCGTACAGAAATTGCAATAACAGCCCAATTTACACCAAAGCAGGTCAGTTCATTTCAAAAATTCATAACTTTCACTCTTGACCTCAAATGGAGACCTAGAACCCAATATGGAAAGAATAAGAAGTCCTGAAAAACTTTCATTTACAATACGAAACATGATTCCCACAATAGGGTTCCCAAAACGGGATTAGAACACAAGTGTGTCAGTTTTAATTGAACCTGTGTAGTTCTGGCAAAATAGCCATAACTTTGTCCACAGAACTCAGATTAAGGTGATTCAAAATCCATTTGAAATCGATCTAGCACCCCACTAAAATTCATAATTTTTCGAAAAGCCATGCATTACCAATTTTTCCCGGAACAGACCACTATTTTCGGGCCCTTCATAGCTTGCTACCTACCTCATTATCCTCCTTTCTCACATAATTACCCTCTAAAATCACTTGTTGAAATTACCAAACCATGGGGTGACCCTCAATATCACTTTAGATAGCCATAATCTGCAACCATTACTTCATAATCATCCAAGATTCATTTTCAATCCAATGACATATCCAACATGATAAATCACCTCATGTGATCCAAATGAACATACTTAATACAAAAACTCACTTAAATCAAGCATGGTCATCTAACATCATATTTTTTATGATTTATAACACGAATCACAACAAGATACATAAACAAGTTCAAACTCATACTTGCTAAATTTCAAGTCACTTGATCATGTTCTTGATACAACAACACCTCCTAGTGTGGGTCCCGCTTTTGCGGGGTCTGGGAAGATCTAGCTGTAGGTAACCTTACTTCTACCGACATTCCTACCTGTAGAGAGGCTGATTCCAAGAGATCTACAAAAAAAAGATTTTGTGAAAAATATTTAACAGAGAAAAGATTTTGTGAAAACATTAAAAGGAAAAATAAAGGACACATATCCAGGAATAACCAAGATATAATAAAAGCAAGTAGCTGGAGCTATGTGGCATAAGACCAATCTATCAGAGAAAGGTGACATACCTTAGCAGCCCGAGGTAAGCAAACAATGACTCCTCCCAGAAAGAAGAACTACCTGTGTATAAACAAGTCATGCGAAAAGAACTACTACCAGCACTAAGCCACTGCACCAAACAACAGCTACGGGGTGGGCTCTCTGCGATCTAAGATCCTAATCCTATCCCGCCATAGCTTCCTATCCTGAGCCAAGTCCTCCGTCAAGCCGACAACTTTCAAGTCCTCTCTAATCACCTCGTCCAAACTCTTCTTTGGTCGTCCCCTCTCTCTTGTGCCTTCGGGGATGCTAATCAACTCACATCTCCTCACTGGAGCGTCCACACTCCTCCTTTTCACATGGCCAAACCATCAGAGTCTTGTTTCTCTCATCTTATCTTTGATGGGAGCTACTTTAACTAAGTCCCGGATAACTCCATTCCCAATTCTGTCTACTCTTGAATAGCCACACATCCACCTAATCATCCTTATCTCTGCTACCATCAACCTTTGAACCTATGTCTTTTTTAAAGGCCAACATTCCGATCCATAAATTGTGTCCTTGATCAAATAGCCATAACTCCAACCATCTCCAAACTCAATAAAAAATTGCATAATAACTATCAATTTGATCATCCAAACATAGCCCATAAATAAAACAACCATAAAATTCAAGATAGAACAAGTTAGGGTTTTGGGTATACCTTACTTTAGGCTTGAATTAGAGGGAAGAGGGAGCTGTTTTGAGTAATCTTGGTGGTTGGATATGATAGCTGGTAGCAAGGGAAAGTTGGGGTAGTCGGGAGGTAGCCGAGAAAGTGACCGGAAACCACCAAAAATGGCAGCATAATGGGCAACAGCTGCTGCCCCTGTTTGCTATCAAAAGGGACGTGAGAAAGAGAGAGAAAATGGAGAGTTGGACTTTGTTATTTTTGCTGAATTTTTGTGTGTAAAAATTATCAATTAATAGCTACATTTGGCTGGAAATTTTCAACCCAAAAAGTAGCTTTTTGCTAATTAAAATTAGGCGCTAAAATGAGTAATTAGTGAAATAACAAAGTTAGCAAGGTTTTAGGCTTTTGTTTTGGGCCCAACAAGCTAAGTTCGGGCTTGAAAAATTATTTGAAGTGTTGAAAAAATTTTGTATTGCTCGGGATTAAAGTTTACCAAAGGTAAGAAAATAATTAGTCACTAAATTATACTCACCGAGACCTAATATTGATTCACCTTATATTAAATAAATCAATAAAACTTGAATTAACAGTCAATGAAACTTGAATTGTAAAGTGGGATCCAAAATAAAATATCTCTCAATCGGGATGATTAAATACGATAAATGAAGGTGCAAAATTTTAAAAACATAATGGAATTCATTAGATATATAAATTGGGTGTAATTAAATTAATAAACATAATTTGGTTAAATAAATAACCATGAGCAATTAAATAAATAACCATGATTAATTAAAATAAACATTGTTTAAATAAATAAATATGGTTTGGGGTCAGGCTATTACAGCCTTACCCCTTAAAGAGTGTCGTCCTTGAAACTTATGAAGCTTATTCATGTATGTAAAGCTGCCTCAAATATCGATAGTCGGTTTTCATTGCTTCCCTCCAAAGAGGTATGATTAGCAAAAAGTGTATAGCTGCTTAATCTTGCAATTAAGTATCTAGATCCTCAGTGACTTCACTGGCTCGATTACTTTGGTTCAAAATTGATATTCTCTTTAAAAGAAAAACTTGTTACTGCAAAGGAGGTACTCTACTCTACTGACTCATAAAGCCTAATATAACGAGGATTTAATTATCTCTGATATCCAGCCTCCTGACATCCTTGACTAGATAAGCCCTTTGGAATACTTTATATCTCATCTGAACTTTTATTATCTCCTTCTTTGGTTAATATGACCATATGATTCTTGTATAGTCCTTGTGTCACCTTAGCATATACTTGAACTGTCTCATTATTCTCGATAGTTCTTCTAGCTTACTCTAATATCGCTAGATATTGTTTGACATTGTGCCCTTATCAAAATGCCCTTATCTGATATTCTTAATGTATCACATGATCTTCCCTAACAATCATTTTTAGGCAGAACTCTATCTATTTTACCATAGGATTTGAGAGTTTTATTAAGGTGTGTTAATATACCTGATCTTGGGTACAGTGATGGTTGAAACCTGATGTAGGGATGCCACTTGTAACTTCTTAAGGGACTAATACAGTGCCAAGTTAGATGTAAACCTTTAGATGAGGAAATGCTTTGTGAGGCAATATCTTTGAAATGAACCAGTATGAGATGAATGTTACAATGAGTGCTTATGTCTGATGATAAAATCTAGTAGCTTATGGTGCACTACGTGGCATTATATGGGTCATACGAGCAAGATTAAGCTGCCATTCTTGACATTAGGACCTTACCTCATCAATGCTCCTGTTACTTCCTATCATTGACTTATTTCTGCCCTAGTTACCTTGAATTGCTCAAAGGCCTCATTTCTTTGCCACTAACACTCTCTTGATTTGTAATGGAGTGTTTATAGAAAATCTCATGTGTGATCTGTGGGGAGTTCTTTAAACATATATGGGCAACCTTTCTTTTAGGCGATTCAAACCCTGACAATCATAATCGTTTAATTCTCTATTTCTATAATGGAGCCTATAATGACACTGATGTGCATTACTGTGTTATTTGTGGTTCTTCCTAAGCATATTTGATCCATTCTACTTGCAGTTTAGTCACCACTATGTCCATATTTTTACTGTCACCTACTTTAACTCCTTGGTTCTATTTGGGCACTATTCATTTATTGCTTGCAAAGCCTTTGGTTGCTTCAGACCCAGTCCTTGAGCGCCTTTTCAACAATTAAATGTATCCATATTGTTCATATTTGTATAGCACTGAAACATCATGTTGGCATACTACTCTATGGCCGTGACTGCATGTCGTTACTCAATTTATTTTGGCAATCCTTTCTTTACTAGTATAGCCTATCTTATTAATGATAAACAATGATTTGTGCTATTTTCATCTGCCAACAGTTTGGAGTTTACATGCCTACCCAAGACTTCCATTTACTGCAGAATGTGTTATTGATGGATGCAATCATGTTCAGTCATAAGACTGACTTCTTTATCTTAACGTATTGGCCTTTCAAACACCAGATGAATAAAATTTCCTTTCTAGTGGTGTTGAACCTCATCTTCGTCATTTTGCTTACATACAAGTACCGTATGACTTTTCAAATACCTCTTTGGTAATCTATTAGATTTCTTCACCTCCAGTATTTAATACTCTATCTTAACTTCATAACATCGTTCATTCACTTTACTATCATGACTATCATGAATAAACTGCATGTCTTGTATATGTAGGTCATTTATATGCCTTACCTCTTTCATTACGATTCTTCGTCCTTTCATTCATTCATTCAACTTACATGTTGGTCCTTTATAACCAATAAAGAAATATCTTTGTAAGAGTTCATGGTATGGTTACATCGTTTTTACACTTTAGATTGTTCCCTTGTCATTTAAATTTACTGAGACCAGTAGGCGGTTGAATGTGTTATCTTTTATAAATATGCCTCTATTGGCATTGCTGGAACCATATTCATTGGGCATTCAATTCAGTTTGATTGGTAGACCTTGTTATCATTATGGGGATGAACTGATTGTGTACTTATAGAAGATGGCTTGTAAAGATCTTAAGCTTAGCTTCAGAAATGAGGAAAGACTAGACGTGTGTTTCTATGGACCGAGGGAAGAAAAACCCTATTTTCGCCCTAATTACACTGTGCAAGCGAGTTATCATGTCGATAATGCATTGAATATTAGTGATATGCCAACCACACTCGGTATATACATATCCATAATTACAGTTCGTAAATGTAGAGATGTTTCATCTGAGGATTTTCAGAACTATTTTCTCCTAAGAAACATTGATTTTCATATCAACCTAGTTCTAGGTGCTCAATCCATTTTCGAAGCCTCTATCATATGACCCCCACCAGAGTTCAATGAACTAAAGATTTAGTAAGATGAGTTGTTACAGAAGGGAGTTATTTGACCAAGTGTGTCACCGTAGGAAACCTAGTTTTATATGTGTGTAGGAGGGGAGAACCTTATGGTTGTGTACTCCATACAGAGAGTTGAACAGGATCACTATCCGAAATAAGTGCCCTATACCTTGAATAGATGATTTATGGGATTAACTGTCAACAACAGATGTCTTTTCTAGGAATGATTTGAGGTTCGGATATCACACCTAAACCATGCAACCACAGTTTATCTTTTGCAAGAATACCCATTTATAATAATTCTTGTAATTGTTTGCTTGTCTCATCTTCAAAACTTGATACCATCCAATATTGTTTAATCTCCCTTGCATTTCAACCTGATATTTCCTATTAGCGTGATCTTCCATGTCGTTACAAACCCATTATTAAATGTACAATACATTTTTGTTCAGCTTTATATGGTTGTCAAGATTCCAATGCTCTCGACCTTCACCATCTTTATTTCATGATCATGAGTTGTAGTTCATTCCATTGAGAGCCGATTCACACATCTACCTAACATCTCATTTATTCATAATGATAAGCTCGTATAACTTGTTCTGAATTCATAACGTAATTCAACTCTCATTAGTGTTGGTGATTGCGATTGTCATAATTCCCATACTCTCTTTATTTTAAACTTCAACTCCCACACATATATCTTACATTCTAATAAATAAACTTCGGCATTCTCTATTTAGTCTTATTGTTGTACTCGAATTGGCTTCATATGAGCAAAGGCATGTTCCTATTGTAGCTTGCTCAATCTATTCATCTATCCATTGGCACTTTGCTCGTCTAATCCATTTATCTATCCATTACACCTTGCTTGTCCAATCTATTTATCTATCTGTTGCACTTTACTTATCCAATCTATCTATCTATTTACTGCACATTTCTTGTCCCATCTATCTATTGCACTTATCTTGTTGCTTGTGGCTATAAAGTCACCTAGTTGAAGCTCCGTTGCTTGTCATCTTGTTTTCAATTCATCAGTTAAACCCGAGTATAACCGTGCCATCTTTCTCCTTGGTTGATTATTTATTGGACCCTTTATGATCCATATTTATAAACCACAATTCTTGTAGCATTATATTTCAGAATTCATGATACACCTACGGTTATCTTTATTCTAACCACCCATGTTAATCCCTCCTTTATAAATCTTTTCTAGTCTCAGTGTTTATTTCTTTTGTTCCTAATGACTCACTTGACTACCAATTCCATCATTTTCATCTCTGACCATGTTTATTGTAGCGTCTAATTCGAACTTAGAGCAGATCTTAGACTAGTCTGATGAAGGAATATCATGTGATGCATTAAGAATATCAGATAAGGACTTTTTGATAAGGGCAAAAATCTCAATCAATATCTAGCAGTATTAGAGTAAGCTAGAAGAAGCATCGAGAATAGTGAGCCACTTCAAGTACATACTAAGGTGACACAAGGACTATACAAAAAGTTATATAGTCATATTGACCAAAGAAGGAGACAATCAAAGTTCAGATGAGACATAAAGTATTTCAAAGGGCTTCTCTAGTCAATGGTGTCAAGAGACTGAATATTAGAGATAATTGAGTCCTCGTCACATTGGGCTTTATGAGTCAGTGTCAGAGTACTTATTAGGAAATGAAATGGTTTTCATACTTATTGGTGGTCAAGACAGAGAACCAGCAGAGTAAAGTACCTCCTTTGTAATAACAAGTTTTTCTTTTGAAGAGAATATTAATTTTGAACCAAGGTAATCGAGCCAATGAAGTCACTAAGAATTGAGATACTCGACCATAGGATATAAGGAGCTATGCACTTTGGGCTAATCATACCTTTTTGGAGGGAAGTAGTAAAAACTAACTATCCATACTTGAGGTGGCATTGCATACATGATCAAAGTTATAACTTTCAAGGACGAAACTCTTTAAGGGGGGAATGCTGTAATAACCCAACCCTAACCCATATTTATTTATTTTAATCATATTTAGTTATTTAATTAATCATGTTTATTTATTTAATTAATCATACTTATTGATTTAATCACTCATAGTTATGTGTTTAACCAAATCATGTTTATTAGTTCAATTACACTCAATTTATATATTTACCGAATTACCTTATGCCATTTAAATTTTTCACTTTCATTCATCATATTTAATCATCCCGATTGGGAGATATTTCATTTGGATGCATCTCTAGAACTTGCCAAGACTCTTGTTCAAAATCATATTAGCATGTTTATATTTGATGATATGATAGAAGCTTTGATTCTTTGGTCACTTTAGTCACATAACCAAATAGTATGCCTGGTGTTACGTATTTATCCCCTTTACTAGCAACTTTGAGCTTATATATATCTTTGTTGTGAATCCTTCACATACTCCCTTAGCGATACACATATTCTTACCTTTAAGCCAGATGTATGGAACATCACTTCAAGTATGTAATAGATAGGGGGTGTTTAAGGCAGCTTTGGTATGTTAATTTGTTGAGGGGCTGGTGACATTGAGCAGTTAGTTTCATTTTTCTCATGTTCAAGTTGTATATGTACATATGAATTAGGTGTGATCCTATGCCTTTCAATAGTTGAAAATTTTTCATTTCATTTCCCAAAGAAAAAAAGAAAAAAAGAGAGAAAAATCATGTGAAGAAAAGAAGGAAAAAAGAAAGAAAAAAAGACTGGACAAAAAAATTGAATAAGTGATTAGCATTGGACATGTAAATAACTTGAGTTCCTTTCTTCGTCAACTCATTTCCTATTTGATTCATGGGGTATGTTCATTATATTTTTGGGGTTTGGAGAATTAGTGAACTTCATGGTTACTTGGTGCTTTGTTGGTTGCTCCCTAGTCGATTGGCTAAATAGCTCCACATTGCCCAGATTCGTTAGTCCACACCTTTTCCATAGCCCTTTTAGCCTGCGTTACAACAATGTAAAGTCTTCTTGGTTGCTATATGTACATTGCGTTCTTAGTGGTGGAGAATTTAAAAGTCTTCACAAGTATATGGTAGTTTGCTATCATAATTTCTGTAAGTATTATCGTTGTAGGAACTATAAGTGTCATCCTCAGGGATGGCCTATGAAATTAGATTGCAAAATAGACTAAATTACAATTCAATAAAGACTAAACCTTTTGAAACCAGCATTAACCCTTCCGTACCAAACATAAAATTGATGAAAACTAATAAACGATATATCGTTAACAAGTGAAATTACTAACTCATAAAATGTAATTACTGTTCAACCAAACCAAACTAATACAACGTAACCTAAATGCACGCATTGTCCTCTACAGATCAATATGAAATTGAACTTCCTGGGAATCACCAAACAATGAGGCACACGGTGACTCTTTATTGTTAGTAGCATCAACTAATCATGAAAAGCACTTGTGACCCGTAGCAAGCAAAGATGAAACATGAGTAAACTAAGAATCACTTGAGGTTTAACCGAATCAAAGTCAATTACATAGAACTTGATCGTCTAGAATGAGATTTAAAATCGAGAAACAGAATGAAAACCAAAATGAAATTTGTAAACCAAACTACTGCTACCCTAATCTCTGCTCTAATCTACTCTTCCCTGTCCGTTTGCTCTGTTTCGACTTTTTTACGGCCTCCATTCAAGCCCCTCCATCCTTTATTGCCTTCCAAAGTCACTTGAGGTTTAACCGAATCAAAGTCAATTACATAGAACTTGATCGTCTAGAATGAGATTTGAAATCGAGAAATAGAATGAAAACCCAAACGAAATTTGTAAACCAAACTACTGCTACCCTAATCTCTGCGCTAATCTACTCTTCCCTGTCCGTTTGCTCTGTTTCGACATTTTTACAGCCTCCATTCGAGCCCCTCCATCCTTTATTGCCTTCCATAACTGCCAGCAATTCTCCTTATTAATTCTCCAATTAATGATAGAATTGATGATAAAGAGAGAGAAAGAGTAACAGATGGGGAAGGAGATGAAGGGGCACGGCCAGGAGCTCTGTTTTCTCGGGCTTCTCTAGTTTTGGGTAACGCTGGAGAAAGAAGAAGAATAAGGGGGAAGACAAGACACGTGCAAGGGGCGTGTGGGATCTTAGTGCAACAGAGAAGGCAGGTTGAAATCAAGAAGGGCAGACACTGGGCAGGCCTAAGGAGGGGAAAAAAAAAGAATTAAAAGAAGAGATGGAGGACGGACTGGGTAAAATATTGGGCCCACCCCACGAAAGAGAAAGAAAGGCGAAGGAAAGAGAGGGATGAGGCGGTCTGGGACTGGATTCTGGACCTCGGTGCTGCTGGGCCGATCTTCCTCTCTTTATCTTCATCCAATGCTCGTGCTAAATCCAATCCCTTTTTTATTCAATTTTCTCTTTTTTTCAAGCAATTTATTAATTTTTGAAATTCCTACAAAACAAACAAAAACCATATTAAATTCCTAAATTAATAATTTATTTTGGGTGATTATTAGATAATAAAATAGTATAAAATATCACAATTTTTAGTTGAACATTTGCATCTTTAGGAATGAGTTTTGAATGAACCTGTGTTGTATTTCAAATACATGAGTAGGAGCGATCCGGATTTTCCAAAATGAGGTTCTACCAATCCATTTGGTTCCACTCAATTCCATATGCTTGCATAGTGGAGGATCTAGACATATAGGACAGGACTGCCAACTTTTAATTTCATCACTAATATACATTACCTTTGGGTGTGTTTGGTAAGGAGGAAAATTATTTTCCTGAAAAATGATTTTTCCATTTTACGTTGTGGTTAAAGAAGGAATGAAAAATTATTTTCAGGGGAAAATCATTTTATCTCATGTGAAGGAAATTGTTTTCCCTTGAAAAAGTAGGGAAATTGATTTTCCAGGCCCAATTTTCGTTGCCCAATTGGCCAATTTTACTTCTCATTCTATTTTCTTTTAATTGTGCCTAGAATCACTCTATTTGCACTTTTATTTGTCTCTCATTCTTCCCCTCTTCTTCATCTTCATAATCTTTATCGATGATTTCTATCATCAATCTCTGCAATTCCTTTGTGAGTTCTCTAGCCTTGTTATTGTTGCCTTTTTCAAGAACTTCTCAATCTGAGAAATCCATCGTCTCTCCTTTCACCATTTTCTTTAATCTGGGTTTAATATCATTCAAATTCTACTGGGCAATCCCTAGGAATAGTGGAAAAATTAAGATTCATTAATGTTGACTCTCTCTTTTTCTGCATTTATTACCAGGTGTATTTCTTGCTAATGTTTTGGGTTTGATATTGAAAAAGAGAGAGAAATAGAATTCATTGATTGGGTCAAAGCAGTGAGAAGAGGAGGGGATTGATGGTAAAAAGAAATAAAGTGCAGGCTGGGGGTTTTCATTCTATCAAATAGCAAAAAATAAAGTGCGAAGAAAATGGTTTTCTATTCTACCAAACAGCTGAAAATGTAAGTGGAAAATTATTTTTCTTGGGAAAATATTTTTTATGGAAAATGATTTCCCCTCTACCAAACACACCCTTAAAAAAATCATATGATACGTGATATGGTAGCCTATTTTATATAGACATTTTGTCTCATAATTTATTTATTTTTTTTTCAAACATTTTTTTTTGTACTTCCATACTAACAGAGCTTGACATGCAAGATTGATATACTCTACAGTTTTACTAAAAAATGCTATGTTAGTTTGCCACTACATTTGTTCTCTATGATTTTTCATATTTTGAAGTTGAGACATAAATTGTACTGAAACCATAGAATGTTATAATGACCTACCATTTTCTTAAATTGTTGGTTACAGAACACAAATCATTAGTACCAAATAATAAAACCCAAAAAAAGAACCTTAAGCAATTAATTGAATACATGGAAACATGAAATAAAACTACAGATAACTCAGCATAATTTTTTTTGCATGTATTGAGTTTAATTTTATTTTCCTGTCAAATTCCAACATTATAGATGTGGTTTTTATATTTTAAAAAAATAAAAAAATGCCACTATGTGGACTAGGTATATTTAGAGAGTGTTCATAACTTTTAGACCTATTTTAGGGATGTCCACATATATTAATCTGACCTCTTTTAAAATAATATAGTATAATTTTTTTGCAGTAGGTGTGTCTATGGACACTGCTACCCAAGTAATAGATTAGACACCCCTACCCAAGTAATAGATCCGCCCATGAGCTTGCACGACGTGCATTGTGGTTCTTTAGGGATTATCAAGTTTGATATTGGGCTTATGGTCTTGTACTTCTTCCACATTCTCCTAATTTTGAAATGTCTTGTGCACTATTTGGGGTTATCATTCATTGATATTCTTTCTTAAGATGTGCTATGAATTGCCAATTTGAGGAGGTTGTTGTATTTTTGAATCCTATATGCATTCTTTCCTTGTCAACTTGTCTTGAGTTTAATGTTTGCTTAAGGACAAGCGAAGATTTAAGCATGGTAGGTGATGAATGTCACATTTGCATAAGATTTTATTAGTGTTTGGGAGTCATTTTGGAATATTATTATACTTAGTTGTGTGATTTATGCCCTATTTATACTATTATGCATGGGTTTTTGCTTGTTTGAGAAGTGTTCATAGATTTTGACCTTGCGAGCTCAAAGTATGTTAGTAGAATAAGGATTTGAGGCCTTGTGGATCAAAAAAGACAACCAAGAAAGGCCTAAAGGCACCCAATAAGGTCATATTATGGTCAATACTGCAGCTTAGGAGGATCCAGGAAGAACCTATGGGACCAAGAAAAAGGAACCAATGAACCAGTGGGCACCATGTGCTTAGCAATCAATACATTAGTGGGGTAAGTGGACCAATAAGAGTCCTACAAAATATCTTAAGAAATAAATCAAAAATCCAAAGATAATGACAAATCCCATGAGCTGTAATTCTCAGGATTTCTTCCTCATTTTGTAGGAAGCTTCTAGTAAGTTGTACTCCACCAATAAAGTTACGAAAACTTGGTTGCATCAATTTGACATCATTAGACAGATTTATGCACAGTCCTCATAATTTTAACCATTCCCCCCTTAAATGGAATCCAATGCCTATTGTCAAGACATATGGCCACAATAGACGTCTAAAGGAATTATAAAAACTTGGACTTGCATTAATTTGACGTCATTAGGTAGAAGCCAAACATTACTCAAATTCAGCAAATTCATCGGAAAAAATCTGTACTTGCGCATTTGAGGATTTTGCCACTTTAGGGAATTAAGATGCAAACATCTACCGGAAATATTTGCATATCTCAATGGTATGCTTGAACACATTTCTAAAGAGTCATAGTCATCAATTTTTGAGCCCATTTGCTGGGTGAAATACCATGACAAAATAGGCCTATGGCTTGGAATTTAGCTGAGACCATTAGATAAAGGGGTCTTGGTATGTATGACACTCAGTGTTAGTTATGAGCTAGTTGGGCGTCCTTTTATACAGGATCAACCCCACCGTGGTTCTATTATATAATTTTTATTTTATTTTGGTTAAGTTAATAACCATTTGACTTAATTTTAATTATTTATCTTAGGTGAAATTAATAGCCACCATTTAATTTGCTATTTGACTTTTGATTTTGAATCTATTTGACATGAACCATTGTGCAATTCTTCCATTTGCAGACTTAGCCCTTCTTAGGGTCTATCCATTTTTTCCTTCTTTTTTGCTTTCGATTGCATCCAAAATTGATTTGTGGTTTTCTACGTACTCTTAATGGGATTAAATCGACGTAACTCTAGATTCAAAATTTTGGTGTTTAGCTTGAGGATTTTAGGAAAGGGGGGAAATTTAGTGAGTTTGGTTCTTTACGTGGCTTGAGTTTGGTTCTTTTTGCGAACTTTGGTACTTGAGATACCCCTTGTCTTTTCAATGACATCTGTTTATATTTTGAGAGAATTAAATTTCACTTGGCTCGGATTTGCTACATTTTTGTGGACTTGAATTTTTTTGGAGTTCATCTTAGCTTGTTTAGGTCATATAATATGTAACCTATGGCTATAAAATTGGGGATTTGGTAGTTTATAAAAGAAAAGAAAGATAAATAAGGCTTTTGGTCAATTTCGTAGACTTGAGATTTGAAGCAGTCGGTGTGGATTTCTGTGGACCTTGACTTTTTTATTAGTAATTGGGCAAGTAAGGTGCAATCGATTTGAAAAGTCCACTTTCTTTTGAGCAGCAGGATATCAATTGGAGCCCATTTGATATGAAAGTCTGATTTCAGATACTTATATTTTCGATTGAACTTGATAAGTAAGGTTTTTGATCAATTTTGTCGACTTGCAATTTGATGGGGTCGACTTGGATTTGAAGGGTTCGGCTTGGACTTTAGTGGAGTTTGGCTTTTTTATTGGTAATTAGGCAAGTAAGGTACAATCGATTTAAAAAGTCCACTTTCTTTTGAGAAGCGGGATATCAATTGAAGCCCATTTGATATGAAAGTCTGATTTCATATACTTATATTTTTGACTGAACCTGATAAATTAAGGTTTTGGTCAATTTCTAGACTTGCAATTTGATGGGGTCGCCTTGGATTTGATGGGTTGGGCTTGGACTTTTGTGGAGCTTGGCTTTTTTTATTGGTAATTGGGTATGTAAGGTGTAATCGATTTGAAAAGTCCACTTTCTTTTGAGAAAGGGGATATCAATTGAAGCCCATTTGATATGAAAGTCTGATTTCAGATACTTATATTTTTGACTGAACCTGATAAATAAGGTTTTTGGTCAATTTCGTAGACTTGCAATTTGATGGGATCGGCTTGGATTTGATGGGTACGGCTTGAACTTTTGTGGAGCTTGAATTTTTTTCTTGCTAGTTAGGCAAGTAAGGTGTAATCGATTTGAAAAGTCCACTTTCTTTTGAGAAGCGGAATATCAATTGAAGCTCATTTAATATGAAAGTCTGATTTCAGATACTTATATTTTCGACTGAACCTGATCATTCATTTTGAATCTCCTGCATATTCTAATGATACTTATAGTTAATCCCTAATCAATAGGTCGGAGCCTCGCCCGATCCGCCTCACCCGACCCTGAAAAATGAGGGTCAAGGTCAGTCTTTTTTGTCTTCAACCCTCCCCGACCCTCAAATTGAGGGTACCCAATTATGAAGAGGGTCGGCCTCGGGTAGAGCTTTTGATCATCTGACCCAACCTGCTAACGCTCACTTTTTAAAAAATATTAAAATTTAAAATCAAAACATGGTATTTTGGGTTCCATTTGTTCGAAACATTTTCGCTTTCACTTTCTCATCTCCTGTTAGCCTTCCCTTCACGTCTCCAAATCGCATTGGCTCGTAACCATCTAACGCTCCATTCTATGATATTTAGAGTAGTTGTTTTAGTGAATTAATCGCTTTAATCATTAAATTACACATTAGAATATTTGTAATTGCGATATACTTCATTGGAATACTATGTTATCCTTTGGCCTTTTGCTTTGTAGAACATTTAATGTTGAACTTTATAATGGAAATGAAACTTAGTGAAAAATTTCATTTTTTACATATGGAAGGCTTGAAGGTTGGGTTTGACCTGATGGCCCAAGGGTACCCACAGCGTTAGGTCAAGGTCAGGGGTATACTAACTCGGGAAAGGGTGGGCAGGGTTAGGATTGATAAAATTATGCCTGTCAACCCGTATGACCCCGACCTTCAACCTGACTCGACCCTCAATTTGATCAGATCTAATTATAATTGATACTGTAATTAGCCATATTTTATTTTCCCTTGAACAGTTGTTTGTTTGATCTTGATTTACATGTAGGAGCTATATTATTGTCATTCCTTTTTTATTTTTCATTTTTTCTATTTCTAATTTCATCATTTTGAGTCGCCTATTGATTAGGACTGTCAAACAGGTCAGGTCGGGTTAAGTTCGTGTTTGTGTTGAACTTAAACGAGTTTTGAAATTCTCGAGTTGGACCTAGCCTATTTATTAAACGGGTTGAAAACCTTCACCTGAATCAGTTTATTTTTTAAACAGATTGACTTAATATAAACGAGTCAGGTTCAGGTTAACCGATTATCTGTTTACCTGCTTAATATTTTGACTAAAATATGATTATCAAGCACTATAAATCAATCTTTTGAGTTCAATATATCATCATAATGCAATCATTGTCTACGGTACATAAGAATTACAATCTCAAAACAAAGATCGATTTGATAAACTCCATGTGTTTACAATTTGCCCCGAGAATACATGGTAAAATTGGGTAAAAGAATCAACCTATTTAATCCATTCAATAAAACGGGTTAAATATGTATTTTTTTCGTGTCAAAATTCTCAACCTGAGCCTAACCCAATTAATTAAACGGATTAAATGTGTCAACCCATTTAATAAAATGGGTTGAAAATCTATATTCAAATCCATTTAATTTTGTATTCGGTTTGAATTGGTAATTATATTGAATCAACTTTTGACAGCCTTGCTAGTATTGGCCCAAACACATTATGGCATAATTTTTTTTTCTCCAACAAGAATATTGCATCAATTAGTAGTGAGGTCCTACCCGCGTGGGCTTGAAGGCGTGAAGAAGTGCACAACCTTTTGCTTGTCGTAAATGCCAAACTGGTCAAGTGCGCGCATTAAGGCCCTGTTCTTTTCGTAGGTCATTTTAGATTTACCAACATCAACCCATTTCAACCTACTTTAACCCACTTCAATCAACTTCAACCCACCTGAAAAAAATACAAATCTCAACCCACTTCAACCCACTTCAACCAACTTCAACCTGCCTCAACCCACTTCAACCAACTTCAACCCACCCCTTCATAAATTTAATAATTTATAACCCAAATCGTTAAAAATAATTGACAAGTTGTGCCGGTCTCTAATTTCTAGAAAAATAGTTACAAAATTGTGAAATTATCATTCAGCGTAAAAATGTACTAAAAATTACAATAATTTAATAAATTATCATACATTCTCATTATTTTAACCCACTTCAACCTACCATCAAAAAAATATATCAACTTCAACCCACTTTAACTTACTTCAACCAACTTCAACCTATCTCAATCCACTTTAACCATTTACCCACCATTTACCCAAAAAAAACCAGACCCTAAAACGTGAGATTACAGGAACTCTATTCTTTTTCGGTTTTTCCTCTTTTTTTCCCTTTAAAAAAAATTATTAATTATTTATTTATACCCCTACGTTACTGTGGGCAAAAAACAAGCCCCAAAAAAAGAAGGAAGTTCCATCGTTAAGAAAAAGAAAAAGATAAAAAACAGAGAGCAAGCAACTTGGCTCTTCTTGTATTGCCGCGAATCAGCTAACCCCACAAGGGCCCCTTTTGACATCCCCACCCCTCCACAACGCTTTATTTCCGTTGCCTAATTCTCCGAACCTTGCCTCTCAAAGGCAAACTCTTTTCTCTCTCCTTCTCTCTCATCCCAACCGCCCCCTTTACCCGCCGTTCGATTGATCGGTCATCACAAATCCAAGCTTCAACTTCATCTGAGGTCTGATCTTGCACCTAAACCTTGATCTTCTATGGTTGATCGTCCTTAATTATTGTTTTTCTGTGCTGATTTTTAGTTTTGGTTGTCCGATCGTCGAATTACTTACGTTATCTCATCTAATATTGCGGTTTGGTGATCTGTATATGATCCCTTTTTTGATTTCTGCTCTTTCTCTTTCAAGTTTCTCTTTAGATTTTGAATTGATTGCGTTTCTTTTTGTGATCATAGGTATTTTGAGTTCTTCCTTTTGAATTTACTTCTTTAATTTTTTAACGTGTTGCGGAATTTTAACTATCAATTTTGAATGATGTTGTCGTTTAGCTTTGTAATTTTTCTGATTTTCGCTGGTTTGTCATTAATTTATTAATTTATTAATTTATTTTAATTGAAGGATAAATTACCCACCTGCAAAAAAAGGGGAAAAAAGATTTATGCTGGAAACACCCCTGTTGTTTGTTTCTGATACTTAGCAGCCGCCGATTCTTCTCAGCTTTGCTACTATCATTAGGTTGTAGAGGAAATGCGAGTCAACGGCTGATTAGTCATACCTCCTGTTTTTTAAAATTATAAGATTCCTTGCAATTTTGAGGATAGAAGTGTTCAGGGCGGCGAAGAGAGGAGAGAGAATTCCTGATGCAAGGATGTGGGAGACGCTGACAGACTGGATTTTACCGTAGTCATTAATGGTATTGAGCTGGGCTTTTGACGCAGTACTTTTATTTCTCTTCATTTTTTTTTTGGGGGGGGGGGGGGGGGGGGGTTTGTCTCTGGGCAAAGATCTTTCATTGGGTGGGTTTACATGGTTATGTAGCTTATCTGGAGGACTGTTGTTTACTTTGATGTTTTGGAGAGTTGTTAGTTCAACTAATCTGGAGTGATATAGGTGTCGCCTATAACAACGCTGAGATGGAGGTTGGGCAATGCATACGGCTCATGTGAGAATTCACATTGTCAGCTGCAATCCTGTTCTGTTCTTAATTCCAATACTCTATAAATATGACTGGAGCAACTTCATTTGTACAATAAAATGGAGAACATACTTGCTTTTGTTTAAGGGTTTTATTTAATATACTTTAATTTGCATGAATATTGCCAATGAGATCTTCCTCCTATTGGTTAAGAATGAGATTCTAACAAAAATTTGAGGTTCAACTTCTCATTCTGATATTTAGTTGTACAATAATGGCCTTTGTTTTTGCATTAAACAAAAAAGTTACATTATGTCAAGTCATACTGTTTTTGCCGTTAGCTGTGATTTTAGTTACACAAAATTCAATTTGTATAAATGCAGCATAAACAATTTTCCTTGTGCTATAAATAGGAGGTTGTCCAAGTCTGTGCTTGGTTTAGCTGAGTTTCAAGTGTTTGTAGTTGTTTCCAGTGGGGACAAGATACATATCATGACAAAATGGTAAACTTGACTATTAATTGTTCTAATTATGTATTATCTTATTGCAGAGAAGCTATACCAAATGGACCTTTTGCCAATGTTTTTATCATTGGGCTTTTACCCCCCATTCTCATATGCTTCTCTGAACTCATCTCCTTTCATTCGGAGGGAGGGGAGTTTGTGCAAATTGAAGTGCACATTCTTAATCTAAGGGGGAAAGAGAGGGATTTTCCAAAGAAGGGTCTCAGGTAGTTGCCGACTTCTGTAGTAGGAGCTAAATCTTTCCTTGGTTTGATAAGAGAGACTACATTAGTGTTGCTTTGGGAGGTATTATTCTGACAATAGCAATTTCCTTACTGCCAGGGCTTTATGTGAATCTGCAGATCCTATAGCAAACTTTTTCCAGTTGTCCTTAGGTTATGATGGTGTCTGATTCAGAAGGACCTACACTTGAGCCTTGAGTCGGTGGAATTCCATGCGCAGAGGGTTGTATGCTTAGCACCTAAGATGAGCAGTACTTCATTGTCTTGAGAGAAGAAAAGCAGACGACCTTGGTGAACTGTGAGATAAGCAGGAATGACTTTAGGTGTCTTGGTTGCTGATACTGTGACATCTTTTCCACTATATGCAACTGTTTCCAGCTAAGATTATTGCTGTTTAGATTGTAGTCATTACATCTTTTACATTATGGGGGATGGATCCTCTTTGTGGTGCCCTATTGTTGATCAGGAACTGTATTGGAGTATTGTAACACTTCCGTGGAGAGAAACGATTCTCATCCTTGAAAAATTAGCTTTTTGTGCTTCCTATTCTTTTACGTGCTATAAGTGGAAGTGGCTGCCTCTATTGTTGTATTTTTCCTGTTTAATACAGGCTGTATTCCAGTCAAACTTCTTAGATTTTGCTTAATGAAATGTGCAGAAAATACTTGTATATGAATGTTTTCCTGTTGGGGATGAACTTGATAGTCATTTGTTAGCTGTATCAATCCCCATGTTATCTGGTTGAATTCCTTTCTCCTATTCAGGTTTAATGTAGCTCTTGCATAGTTTAGACTTGCATGGAGTTATATGTCACACAACCATTATGGATCACCAATTTAGCCTTTGCTTTGTTCAAGGTTCTCAAACTCAAGCATGAAATGAAAAGGTTCCTTTTTAGTCATGCCAAACTGGTACTCTAAATGAAAATAGACAAGTGTAGATCTGAATACCTAATGCGGCCGGCCCCCCCCCCCCCAAAAAAAACCCAAAAAAAAAAGGAAGAAGAACCCAAAACTATGAAAACATACAAATGTGAACCTTTATAATCTTTAGAGCAGGGACACCTTTATACATTTTGAAATTGATATTTATTATTCTAGAGGGAAGTATTGATTATGTATTCATCACTATTAGAGATTCATCTTTTTCTTCTAGGTTCCTGAAAGATCTATCATTGATTACCATTTACCGACCATTTACACAGCTTTTTTTTTTTTGGGGGGGGGGGGTCATTGAAACTGTTGTGCAATATTTTGGCATCATGCAGCTCTTTGTAGAGCATGGTGCTTGTTTGGAAGAGTAATTACCTTTGAACAATTATCAAACTAATTGTGTACTGGCAGTATTGAATCTTTCTTTCTTGATCACGGCAGTTAATTTCTACATCTTCTCCTACTACACTGTAGCTCTATCTTCTCTGAACTCGAGCATTTTTCAGCATCTGAGTCAGTAGACATACTGGTGCTTAACCTTCAGAAGCTTTCATGTACATTATAACACTGTATGTCCTTCAAATATTTTCATCTAGAGCAAAAAAAGAGTTTGGAACTGATGTTCTTCTGGATGTGAACTGGCCTTGCTCCAAATTTTAAACGGCAGAATGTTAAGCATCGACATCCCTCCATCAAGTGGAGCGAGCAAACTGAGAACAGCAGGAGGTGATATCCTTCCTATACCAAATTACCGAGGAGCATCAAATAAGAATGGGAATTGTCTGTCACAATGAGTGAAATAAATTAGCTAATGTGAAGGGTTTATGCCTTGATTCTCATAAAATTTGGTTTCTGCAACTAGTGGGGTTTGGAGGGAGCTTGATCAAATGACGCACATCAGGTGAGAGAATACCATCCTTTCTGTGCTTATTTAAGTTCTACAGGCAACAGTTTACTTGGCTTTGCTGTGATGGGGCTGGGGGCTGTATAAAGTAATTTTGGCTGAACCTCTTAACTTCTTTGTCTGCCTTTCAAGTAGTTGCCTTTTGTCTGCCTTTTAGTTGGCTACTTCTTGCCCCCAATTGGTGGGAGAGATGCAAGAAGGTGGCTCTTTTGGGGAGTTTTAGTTACCTTTTTCTCTCTTCCCTTTCCTTCCATTTGCTTTGGTCTTTTTTCTGTCTGTTTTGAATATATTTTCCCCCCTTTTTTTTTGGGGGGGGGGGCATGAATGATCTCGGCTGGGTTTTGTCCAGTAATTCTCTGTAAACTGGAGGGAACCTATTAATTAGATCAAAGTGGTGTGCGGTTTGTTTGACAGTGTACTGCCAAGGTGGGCTTTAAATTTTGGGTTGTCATGACCTAGTATTCTTTTGTAAAGTTATTGCAGAATCTGATCCCAAAAAAAAAAGTTATTGCAGAAATCCAAAGTGACAGAAGCTAATTCTCACAAGATTTAGCTTTTGCTAGTCTTTCTGTTGCATCCAGACTTTGACCAATATTCAAAGAGACCACCACCACCACCGCTGCTGCTGGCCAGCCTATTGTGGGTCCCGCCTTAGCAAATTTAGGGAAATCCAAATGTAGGTAGCCTTATCCCTGTAAGTACAAAGATAGATTCCAAGTGATATCCGAAGGGAACATACCAGTTTAATCAATGTATTATTGGCAGGTTGCATATGGAAGGAAGAATGTCCTTGCACCTTGCTTTGATATGCTTGTCACCCCCCCCCCCTTTGTGTCTTGTTAATTTACCCTCTTGATTATTCATTGAAAAAAATGTCCATGCACCTTGCTTTGACCCTTTCTGCAGAGTGGATGAATATTGATCGAGAATTCTGCCTTTATAAACTAAGTACCAACTATGCAATCGGTAGTTGGCTATATTTGCTTATCAATCTTTGGGACTGGAAAGCATTTAGATGACAAACTGATAACTACAGCGAGCGTAGAGCCAAGGGTGTCTCTTGCAAAATATTGAAATTCTTAGCCTTTCCCTTTGACCTGCCTTCTAAATTTGTGATGTGTCTTTCTGTTCACATTGTGGTCCTTCCATCCTTGTTATTCTTGCATGATGACATTCAAAGTTTTCCACTTCATAATTACCATTGTAGTGGATCCTATATCACTTTATTCTGGGTGTCTCATGGATACATTTCAAGATCTGGCTTGCCTATTCTGATTTAGAGAGACTTGATTGTTTGATGTTATGTTATCTCACGTATAGTTTACTCTGCTTTAAAGGGCTTTGGTTCAGCGCTCTGTGTCATTGTTGAGCTGGTCTTGCTTTGATTTGTTTACACAGAAGATTCACATTTTCCAAGCACTACTCAGCAGCCTTGTGTCTGTGTGTACTTGTATCATGTCCACTGCCACTTCATTTTAGAGATCTTACTGCTGCACCGTCATCATGAAACTTGTTCCTAGCTTTCTATGCTGGCTCTCTCTCTCTCTCTCTCTCTCTCTCACACCCCCCCCCACCTGAGGAATCTCCTCCATTGTACATAAGTTGCTGTAGGATGGTCGTCAGTTTTCAAATTTGGCACCTTGTCTTTTTCCTGGCCATATTTATTGAGCATTAGTACTCCACTTCTATGCTTCGGTGGAGTTTAAATGTTACAAATCCTGGTTTTTTGTACCTATATATGTCCACCAAGGGTAAAAAGCATCTAGACGATATTTATCTTCCATGTTCTGTGTTTTTCCATGTCGTTTGCCCCTTTACATCATGATTTTGGTATTATCCTAACTTATTTTCCTTCTTTCTCATGTGGCTCTGTTTGTTCGTTGCCAAATTGACGTAAATAGTTTAAACTGTAGGATTAATGAACCATCCCCCCGCCCCTCAAAAAAGTAAAAAGTCAATAATAGAGCCTTAACAAACAATATGAGCTCAACTTCAAGTAGCAAAACGGTGGGAATGGTGACTATCCCTTGATTATGCTTGCAGGATTACACATTTCCTTTTAGCTCAAACGTATTAATAGAGCTTTCGAAGTGTCAAAATAAGAGGATAGAAAGGTAAAACAAAATGATTTTAAATTTTGAACTATACTTTTTATTATTTATCTACTTTTCGTGCTATACAATCATTGATTCTTTATTATCTCCATAAGAGTTTTACTGGAACATATAACAGATTTAAGTTCTTTTGAAAAAAAGTTCAATGATCTATGGCGACAAATCCAAAAGTTATGTAACTCTCAATTGTTTAGAATTGTTATTTGATCTCTTATTGGTAGCCTACTACTATTGTTATTATTCTTATTTTTAATTAATTGCAATTACCTTTTTTCTGGTAGTTTACACAATACTACTAGATATTAGTATTTGATGCTTTTAGTAGGTCTCTACTTGACAAATATGATATGTAAATTTTTTGTTTACGTGGGTCTCTTGGTATCGGTCTCTCTACTTTTGGAGGTAAGGCCATCGACATCTATATCTCTCCTTAACTTAGTTTAAAAAAGCCCACTTGAGGCATGCCTAGGCGTGCCTCGGCGTGAGGCTACTGGGTCAGCGCCTCGAAGGGGATGAGGTGCGCCTCAAAGATGCGAGACTATATCTTCCCCCTTTTTCTTCTTTTTCTTAGCCTTGCCTTTATCTTTTTTCTTCTTTTCCTTCCTTGTGAGCTAAACTTGTACCGTAAGTACATGCATTGGGGAACTACGATGATAAGATAACATATCTTAAGGTTATTTGCTATGTTAGTAGTCATATTGATGTCTAATCACATTTTTAATGCATTTATGTAACTTGTTTCTGCAAAATATGCTTTGTCAAATATGAAATACTTTTAAAAACTTCTGCATAGAAGTGCGCCTCGCGTCCATGATGCGTGCGCCTTCGCCTCGCGCCTTGGGACCTTATGCGCCTCGCGCTTTTTAAAACTAAGCTCCTCAAACCCTATGAAAGCAAGACCAACATTGGGTGTTTTGTTGACATGCCTGTTGGTGCTCCACTTGAATGCAGGTGATGGGCCCTATTGTGCCGCAATAATCGATGGATAACATCATTAGGCATCTGTTTGATTTGTTGTTTCGAATTGACATTGAAAGCTTTTGTCAAACAAATGGTCTTAGACAACATTGGACCCTGTTTTTAGGATCCCTAGGTTTGATCTTGGTTATGATTTTCATTGCATGTGCCTTCCATTGGGATTGAAGTAAGGCCTTTTTTGGCATATCTCCTAGTGTTGGGTTTTATTGAGCTAGAATTGTAGTAATGTGAATGATCATTTGTTACTTGCATAGTTGTGGCCCTCTGATCAGTAAAGCATGCAATGCTCAGAATTGCTCATCTGATGCAATCAGTTACTTGATGGAATAGGTTGGCATGGGTTTCCCAAGGATTGGAGCATTGGCATTCTTGTGTGGCTGGGTATGCCTGGTATTCCATGTTGCAAGCATCAGCTTGCTTGTCTGTCTCGTCGACTAAACAGTGAATGTGGTTCCATTTGGAAGAATTGGAGCTAAGGGTCTTGTTAGAGATTACCTCTACTTTTTAGATTTGGTTATATACTATGTTGCTTTGATCCTTTGTTGAATTGTCAATTTGTTCGAAATGCTGAAAATTGTACTTCCATCTTCCATGGTCCAGACATGTGTCTTTTCTGATATCTTGCATTAGTGCTCTATCTGGTGTTCCTACATTGTGATATTATGCCAGCACTTTGTCGTCATAGCCTTTATTAGTTAATTTCTGACGGTTCTTAGGGTCTCGAGTTTGCATGCTGCATTAGCCTTTTGCGCACCAAACAATTGACCTGAACTGATTCATTCAATTAACTTCAGCACTGGGTAGTGTCGCAGAAAAAAGGTCTTTTTTCGTCTTCAATTTGTACATATTCGGTTGATATTGACGATCCAGTTTTGCTTAAAGTAAACGCCCCTTGACTTAAAGGGCTTTTCTCTTTCTGAATAATAAAGCATAGGGCACTCTAATTGTTCAAGTGCTCTTTCAGTTTACAATGTTCTTTTCTCGCAATTGTCATGATTGAATGACCCAATTGTTGTTCCGTGGTACGAACTACTTACTTTCATAGCCTATCCTTGAATTTGAACTTCTTAGGAGGGTCATGGACTTCTTTTATCTGTTATTTTTGCTCTTCGTTGAAACTCTACAAACAGCGCTACCCCCCCCCCCCCGCGTATTGTTCTGTAGCAATATTCATCCAAATATCATTGTGCTTCTTTCTCAGCATTGGTAAACAATAACATAAGAATATTCATGTCTGTCACATGCAACATGTCCTTTCTTGTTTGCTTTTTCTTTTTTTTCTTTTTAAAATTGTTCCCTCGGTTCCTTTGGTTCCAATGGATGACGTCACTGACTTACTGAGTCTTGTGACCTTGACATCTTATATTGTAAATGAACATTTCAAGTAGAAAATCTCTTTAGTTAATTTCCCTAAAATTTCAGAGCTCTTGACTTGATTAATTAGTAGTTGCCTGTGGAAGTATATATTGTAAGGTTTTTATCACATCACCTCCCCCCCCAATTAAATTGAATACTCACAAGTAACAAATAATTGCTGTTTCAAAGACATGGGGAAACCTTGTTTCCTCATATGTTTTATTTGTTTAGGGAAAGTTGGACCTTTTGAAATTGGATTCTTACATAATTTTACATCATACTTGAAGTTTCCATTGTTTTGATCCTGAATTCACAGTTTCTCAGCAGCTGCTTTTGTTTTGCAAGAGACCCAAAAAAAAGAGGAAACAATTTTGGGCTTGGGGCAGTATGTGTAGAAATTGTTGTTTCTGCATTGAATTGCCATGGCTTTCATATCTCCTCGTGTAATTGATGTTTGGGGTTTCCACTGAGATGTAGCATTACTTTTCAAGCAATGGAATTTTTGTGCTTGGGTTTTGTCTACTTATAACATTTCTTGAAAAAAATCAAAGGATCTATTTGTCCTGGTGGAGTATAATCCTCTTTTATATTCTCATTGTAGTGTGTGTGTGTCTGTTTTCTTTTTTGGGTTTTAGTATTCAGCATGCACTCAGCTTAGGGATATTCATATCCTATTCCACCTTGTAGATGAACCAGGCATCCTACTAGACGTCCCCAGACGGGCATTATCCTCATTTTAAGGGCTGTTACACTGTGTCAACTTTTGGGACAGTCATTGAAAAAGCCAATTTTGAGGATAATTTTTCAGCTTGGTTTGTATAGACACACTGCAATCTCCTGTGTTTCCTTTCTATGGCTTTGTGGACAGTCCATGGTTTTTAATCTAGGGTCAAGCTCTGTACGATTTATGGTTTAGGCTGCTACAGCTGATTTCTTGTAACCTGCATAGTGCATAGGTTGGACCCTCAGGGCATGGGTTTGGATGGGTGCTGTTGCGTCTGGATTGGAACAGAAGAACGCCATGTTGACAGAACTAAATTACGCTAATATCTGCACTTTGCAATATGGAAAATATATCTATTTGTGTAAGATCAACCCAAACCTACTTGGCTTAAGTTGCATGACGTGCTTTAGGCCTTTACTGGTATAAGATCTGCCGTGCCTGCAGTTGTAACATACCTTTCTTGTGTGCTAGTCAGCAATCCATCTATTGTATGATTGCAGCTTTAAGCACCAGACAACCGGGTCAATTGTCTATTTAAAAATTGATTTGGTGATTCTATTCCATCATAATGAAATTGCCTCCATTCCATGGTCCATATTTGTGTGTGAGAGAGAGAGAGAGCGAGCTTGTTCTCTAGTTATTAATGTACTGGTTGCGCTGGATATCACGGCTTCATCGTTTTCTGTGGGTGCATGATCAATGCCATAAAGTTCATTCCTCTGAGCTTCATCAATTTACATTAGAGCAAGCATAGATCACAATTTGACGAATCATTAAGGTTTATGTTGGCACTCTCTGTATTTGAAATATTGTAGCGTAGTCTATTCCTTTTTAGAATGTCACAAATTAAGATTCAATTTTTGTAATGCAATCCTTTTTTATCAACCTTACGAAGTTGAACTTTATTTGTTATTTTGAAGTCCACTCTTACAAAAGGGGATACATGTCTGAGCATAACTGTAAATGGCACTTTTGGAAGGTCAGGAAATGATGAGTTGTATTGGTACATGGTATTTGATATTTCCCAGGATTACTCTTTTTAGCATAGAGGAAATAGTTGGTATAATGGGTGAATTTTGCTCTGGAGGATGGCTAATATGAACTTGTTTTTTAACTGATCATGGTCGGTCAACTTGGCGGACTACCGCTCTCTCTATCAATTCCCATTTTGCAATTGAACCCTATTCTTCCTGAGTGAAGTGCTGACACCAGTTGGGATGAAATTTTCCTATTATTTCCTGCGTGGATACTTCATTGGCCATTTCGTATCAGATAGTATCAGTTCATTGATTTTCTCCTTGCCTTCCTATCTTGACTGTTCTGTCTACTCTTTCTTATACGTTTTATCTTTCTGATGTGGACATGTTTCCTTTTGCCATATGTCTGGGCTACCAACTACCAAGGGCTAGTTGATACAGTTTTGGTTTTGCTGCTGAATATGAGATTCCAAGTGACTTTATTGTGCTGTGTACATTCTAGTATTCTTGAGTTTCTATTTCCAGACTGGATGTGTTGGCTTTAACATGATAAACTAGTAATATATTATTGACAATGTCTTTTTCGCTATAAATCTTCAGATAGCTGGGTTAGCCTCAGTGCTTATACATTGTAAATATGGATTGAGATGAAGAAGCTACCTAATCTTAACGTTTATTTCCTCGTGTGCAGGCATTTTAAGTACCAAAAACAGTCCAGTATTGTGCCTAATGTGATTATGGCACATAGACACCTGTACAGCTCATCACCGATATTTGAAGCTGAACCTGATCAGCACTGGAGCCATCTGCCTCCTGATGATCCATATATCCACTTTGGTAATGAGAATTGAAATTTGTGTACAAGTTCATCTGCCGTTATTTTTCTTCATTAGTCATTTATCTCAGGGACATCTCACCATATACAATTTTGATGTTATACACCCATGCTAAATATGGATCTCATTGAAGTGTGGGTTTTTGGACATTCAGGTATAGGCAACCTTATCCTACTCGCATAGATGTTGTTCCTAGAGAAGAACTAAAAAACAATTGGAAAATAAATATGGATGGTAAAACATTTCTGGTAAAACTCGAAAGAATGCCATGATAATAACGAAATGTGTAAAAGGCTAGTGATGATACGGAGCATTAAAGATAGGCAAATATAGTGCTATCGGCATAGACTGATATGATAAAACATGGTAAGGTTAGCAACATATAGCCCATTGGTGATTTGCGTCACATGGAGAACCAAAAGAGGATTGGATAGTCCATTCAGACGAAAGAAGAAAGAAGAAAGAAGAAACAACCACGAAGGCGAGCAGATAAGAACTAGGCAAACCTGTCGACACTAACAAGTTCTGGACGCCAAACATAGATTTTTAAGTACAGAAGTGGCAAAGAATGGATGGGGAAGTGGTCACCTAGGTCTAAGACTAGGGTCTGAGACTAACAAACTCCCATCAAGGGATATGCCCTTCCTAAGTCGTAGTTGTGCCAAGTCTTGTATGATAACTGTAGTCTATTTTGTCTATCATTTTCCTCTTAAAAGCTGTAGTCAAGCCTTCTTGGAGGGCCATATGGAGACCTCCATTTCACGTGTCTGAGCCATCTCTATATTGCCTGGAGCATCTTGTCTTTTTTAGGGCTAGTTCGCATCTTGTCTTTTGTCAATTCATTCATCTTACCTTCCACACATCTAGTAGTAATTTTCATGTCGTCAGTCATCAAAGTTCTTCAGTCACTTCAGAAGGTTGTAGGCTATGATTGACCATCAATTTGTGTTGTCCAATGCTACAGCTGATGTAATTAACTTTATCAAGTGGTACTGAGGAGTGAGGAGGCATCCATTGAAATTTGAAACCATAAAGAAGGTGTTTTTTACAGGCTCTGCGAGTGTGTAAATGATGACAAGTGAGATTGTAAAATTTTTTGTTAATTAAGAGAGAATCCATGAAGTCTGGAGGATAGGACTTCTAAAAAGACACTGACAACAAAAATAAAGCAAGGCAAGAACAACTACTTCACTTCGGATCCAATCTCTGGCCGCATGTGGTTTCTAAGATTGCATCACAGTCCAAGCAGATCAGATATACCTTAAAACGCCAAATATCACACAGCTCTATAAAATCTCCAGTTCAGAGCCTCCAAAACCTCTGGAATTGTTCTGAGGAAAATATCACAAATCTTGAGTGGACATACCTTATCATTAACTGGAAATGGTCAATAAATTGGACCAAATGCGCCAAGTAAAGGTGAAAACCAGGAATGTAGATCTGTATTCTTGCATTCACTGTAGTACAGAATGCCCGCATACCGTGATAAAGCAGAAAAGACTTGGGTTCTTGTGTCTAATTTACTGGTTAGATCTCTTTTTCTTTCTTTTTTTGGGATTTTTTTTTTTTGGGGGGGGGGGGGATTGCACGAAGGTGATCTGCTTATAATGCAGAGCAGGAATTGGCCCAGAAGCCTACCTTGTAAGGGGGTATAGTACCATGGAAAGTTGGTAAAAAGGACAACTTTTGTTGACATAACTATCGGGTGTTTATTCGTCACCAGTGGAGAAGTTTGGGTAGGTTAATTTGAAAGAGGATTGTGCTATCTAAAGGTTATTTTTCTCTGTTTATGTAATTTGTTGTTCCAATTTTGTTTGTACATCTCAAGAAAACAACCTAATATTTGCTGGTTGTGGATATCTTTCTCTTGTTTTTGTGAATTAATTTCTACAATTTCCATTTAGTGTTTTGTCAAACTACTATCAAGTTTTTGCATTAGATGCTGTGTTTACTTCCATGCTTAGTCAGAGATTCAAGGATGCTTATGCTTGTGTCAGTATTCCGTGGACTTCTCAAGAAACAGATTTTGAGTTTGATGTTTCGGAGAAGGCTGTTCTGCGTGGTCTACGCATTCTGTTGTGTTTTGTGCTCTGTTGTCTTCCTGATTATGCCAGATGCTTTCTAATCTGCTCCCCCTTGCACCATTACTTTGAATTGCAGCAAGAACTAGTGCCACAGAAAATGGCACTGTATTTCATCCTGGGGAGAATGGATCAGTGGATCGAGCTCATTATGCTTCACAATGGAATACTGCTGGAAGATTGAATGGCTATTCTTCATCAAGCCAGATGGTCAATGCACCTCATTTTCAACCTGATGCTTCTGATCCTCCTCGTGATTCGTTGCATCCTTCTGCTGCTGCCAATGTCTTTATGGTTCCAGAAAATCATGTTCACCATGCATCTTCGTCAAATTATGGAGTTGAAAGTAATTTCTTTGATCTTTCAATGGGCAATGGGAGGAGGCCATACAAAAGGAAAAGCCCTGGTATCCCTGCTGTTTGCGAAAGGGGAAGTACAAGCAGATATTACTGTGCTGGAACTTCATCTGATGTGCCTTCATCGTCAGAATTGTGGCAAGATAAATCAACTCTAGATGGTCAGCTTACTCGCTGGGAGTCCTTGGCTGTCCCTCCCAGTTACAGAGGTAATCAACTTTCGATTGGAGGCGAAAGTTCTCTGCGGAATGTGAGAAGCCGGTCTGCATTAGACTTGGATTCTGATGTTTTCAGGACCCATTTGCCAGCTAATTATTCTCACCATCCCAGTTCAAGTAGACTTCCAGTTGATCAATCTGGTGCAATAGATCATCCAAGCTCAAATCCAAGTGTTCCTATACAAGAATGGAATCCCATCCATGTAGCTGGTGCTCCACATGCAAGACCTATAGTCTCAAATAGCTTGCCTCACGAGAGTAGTCGCTTCTTTCCTGGAAGCAGCATCACTAATGCTTCAGGTGAAATGGCAGGGTTCCATCATGAACACATTTCTAGCCGAAATGTTGTTGTTCCACAAAGTTTGCATCCTCCCCCATCGAGGGGAGTTCGCAGTAGTTATACTCATAGATCTGGCAATAGTAGTCGAGTTTCATTGGGAAGCTTGCGCATTGGCCATGTGCCTCCTCTAGATGAAGGTTTGCAGCTGGTGGGGGAGGGCCATTCCTCTAGACATCCTAGGCCATTTCTGGGATGGCGCAATGGTGATAGGAGTGGGAGGTCAAGGTTGTCTTCTGAGAGACACCGTTTGCTTGCTGAGGATGCTGGCAGTCATGATCGACTGACTCCTGAGGTGGAAAACTCCTTTGATTTAATTGTTTTTCTTTCTTTTTCCTTTTAAGCTTATCTTATATTACTACATGACTGCTGAGTGGGTTGGGCAGGGATGGACAATTGGTTTATATATGTGTTGGAGGGAGTGGGCGAGTCTGATGTCAATTATTTCTGCAATATAGTGGCCTTCGGCATTGGAAATGAATTATGCTTATGATCAATGGTTACGACTTAAATGATGATGGTTTACTTTACTCTTATAATTTATGTGGCTGCATATAGTTGCTCTGGGAGTTGTTTTGAAATTTAGTGACTCAGATCAGTTGTCATGGTGAGAAGTAACATCTGCCTTACTGTGAAGAGGACAAAAGCATCTTCCAAAATGGATGTCGTTGCTGGAATGATGTTTGATGGGCATTACTGCAGATATCTTAGCTGTACAATCAATTTACATTTATGTCTTACCTATCTTAGACTTAGTTGCATTTTCTGGTGATGGTGAGAGTCGCAGAACTGCATGTACTGATTTGTGTTATTTGACCATGTTTGCAGACCATGGTTTTACCCGTAAAATGGAACATTTCGTTTGAGAATCACAAACTTTTGTATGCACGTGCGCATGTGTGTAGCTATAATGCTTTAGTCATAATTGGCTATGGGGGAAGAAGCTCCTGCATCTGAGCTCAGCTCGCCATTTAAGGAACTTAATTGCATGTGGTTCCTTTCATCCTTCCTGTTTGTTGAAATTTGTAAATATCAACTAGCAAGTGGTAGATTTGTTGCTATGATGCCAGGAATTGTGTTAGCCATGATTGTTAGCCTTTTGCTTTCTCATAACCCCCTCACCCTCCCCCACCCCACCAAATGGAAAACAAAAAAATATATATAAAAAAAAAAGAAAGTGATTCTCTGGAGTCGGCTTGTTTACATATGTTTGATTGGTCTTAACTAGTTTCTAACTTGCCTTGTTCTTCGGCATCTGTTGTCTTCTTCAGGGTCTTATGATCGTTGACCAGTCTTCCTTATATGGGTCAAGGAGTTTGTTCGATCAACATCGAGACATGAGGCTAGATGTAGATAACATGAGCTATGAGGTGGGCTTTTCTTCCTTTGTCAGGATATTTCTTTGTGCATTTGAATAGTCTTTGCTCTTCTCTGAAACTTGTTTGAATGAGCAGGAATTGCTTGCTCTTGGAGAAAGGATTGGATGTGTCAACACTGGATTATGTGAAGATCAGCTGCCAAAATGTTTGACTGAGAGTGTGTACTGTTCATCGGATCAAGTACAGGAAGAAGGAAGATGTGTTATCTGCCTGGTATGGTTTGATTTCAGTTTTGATATTAACCTAAACACTTGGTTAACGTGTTGGTTACCAAATTTTATGTGATATACTTGGAAGTTGTTGATGCCTAGAAGGAGGCTTCCCTCCAGAAATGGCTTCAGTAGATGAGACTCGTCTCCATTAATTCGTTCGACTCATATTGTTCAATTCAATAGACTCTATTTTGATACAAGCACTGTAATTGTGCTTTGAATTTATTGCAATATATTTATTTTGGATTATGCTTTTAAGCTGATAAATATATTCTGATCTGGAAAAGATATTTCATATGCTTCTAAACTAACAGATACATTTTCTATTTGGAAACTAAGCTAGAGTTTGGTTCGGTAGAATTTGGAAGAGAGGAAATGCATAAATTATGAACAGATTTGGTAACCAAGTTAAAAGTTATTAGCTATTACAACTTGCCAATGCTGACAAAGTTTGTGTCCCCCCCCCCCCCCGGTTCTGTTCTTATTTAATTTGAGATGAGATGCTTAAAAGAGAGCCTCATTAGAGATGCTTTTACTGTTTGTGGTTACTGAATTAGTCGTGACTCATGAGCAGACCGATTTTGTTTACTCTGACTCATCATTAGTCATGACTCATGCTTTTCCTGTGAGGGACAATCTTTTCCAGGTGTGAAGTTTTTTAGAAGAATCTTTAAAGCAAAAGGCTTGGTATCTTTGTTAAAGTCTGCCTGTCCTTCAAATCAAAGTGCAAAATAAAAGAGAATGTCCTAGTATCAGAAATAAATCCTTGACTCATAACTTGTGCCGGCTGTTTTGACAGGAGGAGTACCAGCATATGGATGATGTTGGAACGCTAAAAGCTTGCGGCCATGATTACCATGTTGCCTGCATCAAGAAGTGGTTGTCGATGAAAAATACATGTCCAATCTGCAAGGGTCCAGCTTTACCAGACAATATGAAGGAGAAGAAATAAGTTAAAAAGTTTAGTTTATGCATTCCATTTTAGGTTTACTCCATTCTTTGTAAATATTTCATACATGTAGGTTTGCTGGAAACATCCTCAAAGGGAGGAGGTCATGTCTTATGTAGGGTTGTCGAGTCTCTATTCTCAGACTGGAAAGTATTTGATTTCTGTGCTCAGCTGATGTTGTATGGTGGGACTATATTATGAGCTCTAATAATAATGATCTTGTCCAAAGCAATGCTGGTGCCCTGCCTTCTCTGCTGTTTCAATGTCGTAAAACTTAGCTGATTTTGATCATTTCAAAAGCTTGGATTCTCACCCCTAGTTCCGTACCTCGAGGAAAGTAGCATTGATATCATTTGCAGAGGGCGGGAACCATGAAAGAGAGTGAAGAGGGAAAGCAATGGAAGTTTATTGAAGGAGTTTTGTCAAATAATGGGTGTCTACATGACAAACATGAACTGAGGAGGCAATCAAGAACATGCATGGCAGAAAAATTCCCAAACAGAAATAGGACAGCCAGAATAGGAGACTTCCATGGTGGATATGCAATCAAGTCAGAAACAAACCGAGAAGTCGATACAGTAGCAAAGATGTGCTTAGGGGTAATCGCCAACAATGGAGGCCAAAAAGACATGGGAAAGCATAGTCGAGCTGAGAATTTGAAATTCGAATGGTCATCAAGTTGAATAGAATCTAGAACGGTCCAAAAGATCAGTTAAAAGAGAATCTGAATACCCCAATAACCAGCACATGCTATTCGTAGCAACAACGGATCAATCTCCCTCTTTGTAACAATCAGAAGTTTGGGGAAGTTCAAATTCTTCCTTGAGTTGGATGTAATCTACAATACACTGAGTAATGGAGAAGATCAGCCAAACCAATGGCTTGATATCATCATTCGTCAGACCATGGAATGGCACTTGCCAAATGACGCAAGTTTGGATTTAGATAATTGGGCTACCCCCGTGTTTGGGACATGATAAACTTGCCGTAAGTTGGATAAATTGTGGAGAAACCGTGTGCATGGGCAATAACACCGATAACGAGGACATTCTGGACTCTGAGAAGATCCTAATTGATAGAACTGAGCTTGCCTAGAGTGGAAGAAATGCCAAATGAGAGCAATTGATCCTAATTTCCGACTTCAATTCTCATTGATCTTTCAGTTCAGCAAAAGCTCGGCTATTCCAGAAAGGGCAAGAAGTCAGCAAAAAAGGGGAAGGAAAAAAAATTGAATATCCTGGACATGCAAAGTCATCCTGCATTCCTGCAACAATAATTGGATGATAGCGAATTTTCTTCATCAACCCGGGGGGGGGGGGGGGGGTTTGTCTAGAAGCGGGAAGGAAAAACATGGAACACAATTACAGCTCTAGGTTGACACCACACGGTGAGAATAGTCGATCTAATACTGGAAACCAGCTTAGGCCATAGATAAGGGTAAAGCAATTCTAAGCCCAAGTCAGACTCCTTTCCACTGACTTCACTCATCAAGCATACGCAAGGCAAATTCATTTTCCCTGTTGGTAGAGAATACGGAAGTCGTGGCCATTAATGATAAATTACACGCTGAACATGCTGCTTTAAATCCTCCATTTGCCCACCGTCCAGTCTTAACTTCTTCGATTAACAACCACCCGCAATCGTCATTCATGCATCCCAGTAATGATGCCGCGGCTAATCACCCTTCACCGCTGCCTACTACAGTGCTTAACTCGAGTAGCACAGATTTTGAGGCAACAATGGGTAGTGAGTTAGGTCATGACTCTGTCTATTTACCTGGGGCCGTTCCTTCAGCATCTTCTTGCCATTGAATTCAAACTCTCAACCTCACCAATCTTCGACTAATGAGGAATCTTCCTCCACAGCTCCAAAATCAAAGGGAAGCCTTGCCTTTGAATCCCACTTCAGCATCACATCCGTTGATGCAATCTTGTCAGCAGAACCCCAACATGAATCAACTTCCTTCACGAATATCCGATCAGTCGCAGCACCCTGCTACATCCACAGCCGGAATTTCTGTTACCCTATTTCCCACCACCACTGCTTCCACCATTTCTATTCCTCCTTCCCCCCATGATAGTCCATCCCAACATCTACTCAATTTATTCCCCCCCTTCCCCATGCCAACCCTGTGGCCGATCTTGGCAAAACCACCATTTGTGGTCGACCGCTCGATCAGCGAAGGAATAAAGAGGCAGATGAGACAAGCAATATCAACTCAACACATCCTTCAACCCTCCACTTGGAAATACAAAGAGGCCAAAACTCCTCCTTTCAAGCTCCCCCTGACTCTTGCAGCTGAGAGACGTCGGAAAACTCGGAGACGAAACCGGTATGGCCCATTACAAAAAGCTAGTCCAGTGCTTCCGTCTAAACCATCTTCCCAATTTCCTCAAAATTGTGATATTCTTCAGCTTTCCTCCAGCACAGCTACCTCGAGTGAGAGTGTTGCTCAAACCCATGAAGGAATTAGTGCTATAGAACCTGGTGTTAGGGACACCAAATCAGCAGAATCCCATGAACTCGTCGATTCTAACCTACTCAAGGCGCAGGAAGAATCTGGCCTTCTCGTCTCAAAGCCAAAACATTCATGATTAGCGATTTTATTGTGGAATGTTAGATGGAGTTCGTCTAGCGATTTCTTCATCTTTTTGCTTGACGTAATTCGAGAACATCACCCTCTCATCCTTAGTCTAATTGAAGCTCCTTCCCCTGATCACACTGTGCGGCTGATTCAGGACACCGGTGGATTCTCAAACTTTAGATCTGTGGATCCGATGTGTTGCCGTGGTGGTATTTGGTATTTCTGGAAGCATCCGGTTAGTACCATTGACTTCATCTAAACAGAGCTTTCTCTGTTCCATAGTCTTCTTACAATGACGCCAGAGGAGCCCGAAGTGATGATTACTGCCATGCATGCACCGAGTGCATCGTCGCAATGTCAACACTTCTGAAATCAACTGGTACATGATCCTCCTCCTCACAATCACCCTTGGTTAGTCTTGGGTTATCACAATACTGTTGAATGAAGCAGAGAAGAAAGGAGGTAGGGGTTTTAGAATTGCAGACTGTCGCGGTTTTCTTAATTTTCTTAATGTTTGCTCACTTATTGATTTGGGCTTTTCTGGGCCTTCGTTTTCTTGGGATAATGGACAGACTGGACCAGAACGTATCCAAGAAAGATTGGATAGGGCGTTGTCCAACCCAAGTTGGTTGCAAGTGTAACCTCATACGCAAGTTACCCATATCCCTCGACTCTACTCTGATCACTGCCCAATATTAGTGGATTTAAATCCATCCCAACAGATTATTCTCCCCCCTTTTCGTGGATTGGTGGCCTGGACCATATATGAGGATTTTGATCGTTTTTTTAATATGTGCTGGAAACCATCTGCTACTATTGCTGATAATATCTCTCGATTTCAGGCCCAAGCCCCAATTTGGCCTAAAAATGTGTTTGGGAATTTGGATACTGAAAAGAAATGAATAAGAGCTCGATTGTTAGGCATACAGACGGCATTGGGCTGTGGACCTAGCCCGTTTTTGGAAAATTTACAAAAGGAACTAATTTTGCTTTATGATAAGATTAGTAATATGGAGAAGAGTCTTTAGGCCCAGCGCCCTCGTGTGTGTAACTTTTTGTATAAAGACCTTAATACTAGATATTTCCAAATGGTTTTTAAAGTCCGATGTGCTAAGCGTACTGTCCGCCGAATTAAAAATGGTAATAATGAATGGATTTCTGGATCTTCTAATATTTCGAATTTGGTGTTTAGGCACTTTGACAATTTTTTCAAATCTATGATAGATAGGCCTCATAGCCCTTTTGATTTTCCCCTTCCTAGTCATTTCTTCAAGGACATGGATCACTTGGGAGCGATGTTACCAGAACCTGACCGGACCGGCCGGTTCAACCGGTTCAACTGCGAATCGAGCAATAGTCTGGTCCTTTCACTAGCAATAAACCAGTGCCCTATTTAGCCGGTCAAGAACCGATCAAGACCCGTTTAAGCCACCCGTTTTCATGGTTGGACTGGGTACTTGGACCAGTTCAAGACCCTCCCACGTCTTTACTTTTTTTTTGGTACCATTAAAAAATTATGTTGTGTTCGTAAAGAGCTTTGAACCCAGACCTCTACCTACTTTAAAGTTCTTCTTGGGTCTCCTACCAAGTAAGCAATACAACTTTTGTGCTACATGTTTACTTGCAAATTTATTTCAATTTGTTATTCATTTAAATTTTCCTCCCTACCCATTGAATTCTTTTATTAATTGATTACATATTAACAATCCAAATTAATATCTTGTCCACTTCTTCATCGATTTTTTATCAAATTAAATAATTTTATTTTTGTTACTCACAAGGAAATTCATAAAAAGTTTTGGAATTTAAGAAATTTATTACTCATTTATTACTAAAACATTTTAATTTAAAAGTTTATGATAGTACTTATTAAAAGTTTTCTTCCTATTTAAGTTCAAAATTTACTTATATAAATAACAAATTATTCATAATTTAATAAAATATGACAAAACGGTTTTACCGGTCAAACCGGTTGGACCGATCCAACCATTGACCTACTAACCTTACTGGTTCACTCACCGGTTCGGTTCTGGCAACCTTGCTTGGGAGAACCTTTTTCCTTGGCAGAGATCAAAGATGCATTATGGTCTATGAATTCCTATAAATCACTTAGGCCGGATGGCATCCAAGCACATTTTTTCAAATATGGATGGAGTGTAATGCATCCGTCCCTTGTATCTTTTGCTTACTCTTTGCTTCATAATCCTGACCAAATTAAAGATATTAATAAGACTTTCCTATGTCTGGTCCCTAAGAAAGAAAGTGCTGAATAAGTGGGAGATTTCTGTCCAATCAGTCTTTGTAATACGTTCTATAAGATTATTGCTAAACTTATTGTCAATCGCATTAAACCTTTTCTTAACCAATGTATTGGCCCTTGTCAATCTAGTCTTGTTCTAGGCCGAAGTATTATGGATAATATCATTCTAGTCCAGGAATTTGCACATTCGATAGCAAAAAGTAAAACCAAGATTAAACCTCTAGCGGTGAAAATTGACCTCTCTAAAGCCTATGATAGTATTGAATGACACTTTATTCAAGATAACTTGAATTATTTTGGATTTCCAGCAGCCTTATCAAACCTTATAATGTGTTGTATTCGTTCTTACACTATGCAAGTATTGTGGGAAGGCCATCCTGGTGAACAGTTTTCCCTATCTAGAGGGATTCATCTAGGCGACCCTTTGTCCCCATACATATTTGCCTTGTGTATGGAACGGCTATCTCGCATTATATAACATGAGGTGGATTTGAAACGATGCATTCCTTTTAAACTTTGTTCTTTTTAGGCTTCCCATCTCTTCTATGCTGATGATGTTATCCTATTCGGGGCTGCTACTCTTGACAACCTAGGCAATATGATCACAACTATTAGGAGATTTGGTCAACTTTCTGGTCTTACCATTAACATTCATAAATATTGTATTATAGTCCCTAAGTCACTACATCATAAATTACGAAGAGTGCTGTGACGTTCAGTTCATATTCCTGTCTCGACAGCCTTTGGTAAATACCTAGGAATTCCATTAGTTACTTTAAACCCAACCCAAGGATTATGAGGAACTTGTTCTTAAATTCTCTGAACATCTTGATGGATGACAAATTAAATTTCTTAATTTTGCAGGACGAGCAACTTTAGTTAAATCTGTTTTGTCATCGTTGCCTGTGTATCATATGCAAACCTCCTTACTCCCAAATAAAACTAGTAAGTCCATGGAGCAAATTATGAGAAGGTTTCTTTGGAATAAAAATGGACAAGGAAAATATTTTGCGCCAATTGGGTGGCAAACTAGTTGTTTACCTAAGTAGAAAAGGGGACTTGGGATAAAAATTTTCACCTACTGGAATCAAGCTTTCTTAATGAAACTTTTATGGATTTGCTATCAAAAAGAGGATCATCCTTGGGTCCACTTTATGCAGGCTAAATATCTGTTTAATACTAGTCTTGAGTTTATGGAAACTAAGGCTCATTACTCTCCTTTTTGGAAAAGTCTAATTACGATCAAGAATAATCTCTTTAACAATATATGCATCCAGATTGGAAAGGGTGATAACACTTCATTTTGGTATGATAAATGGCTTCCACTGGGGTTGGTTAAACAAATTGATTCAGACCCTCCTAATTGGTGTGCTCATTTTCGTGTTAGTTGATCCTAGTGATATGGACTATCCTTATTGGCATATTAATAATAGTAAGAAGTTTTCTATAGCTTCTGCTTATTCCTTCCTAGTCTCCTGCGAAATCTCTAATGTCAAACTTGCTAAAATTATCTGGGCTCTCAAGCTTCCTTCTAAAATTAAATTTCATTTGTGGCGATTAATGCATGCGTCCCTCCCAGTAGCTCAAACTTTAGCTCGGTTCATTCCTGAACTGTACCCTTCATGTGTCATTTGTGGTGCAGCCATGGAGGATCATTTTCATTTATTTAGCAATTGCCCTCTAGCAGGGGCAACATGGACCCGTTTTTTACAGATTGTGATCCTAATAACTATGAACTATTCTTCTCTCTTCATTGGCAGGAATGGCTGGAGTTTAACCTCTCCACTACTATTGGACCAAAATGGCATATCCTTTTTTCTGTTGTCTATTGGCACCTTTGGTGTTATAAAAATCAATGTGTTTTTAAAAAAACATGCCAGCAAACTCATCGATTTTGGTTGCGTATTAATATTGACGTAAATGGGGTTTTATCTTTACAGGATCAGTACTTCAATATGGAGCAAAAAATCATCTCTTGGAAGCCACCCACAAAGCCAACCTTCAAAATTAATGCGGAAGCCTTTCAGAGTGAAGATCGCACCTTTGCCGTAGGTGCAGCGATTGTTTGTGATGCTGATTTCCAATAGTTTATAGGTATTACGAGACGGATTGTGTCTCCTTGCATTCTGGAAATCCTGCTATTGACATTAAAGGAAGCCTCAATCTAAGCATGGGGATATTATATTGATCATGTTGAAATTGATTTGGAGATGCAGTTAATCAGTGAGCTTCAATCTGGTCCAATGGGGTGTAGATCCTATTTAAAGACTGTGGTCACAGACATCCGTGAGCTCTTAGATTGGAAATGGAATGTTACTCTTAATTATACCCATCGAGCTGTTAACCTCACGGCGTCTATACTTGCAATCCTGAATCAAGGCCAAAAGGAGGCATTAATTGTTCACTTTGTGCCACCAAATAGCCTGGAGCCAGCATTACAGCTCGACAAAGAAACATATCAGCTGGCGAGGACGATTCCTAAGGATGATGCTCCTGATGATATGGTAAAAATGAGGTACCTGAGGTATGAAGATGAAGGAGGTTTTTTTGGAGCAAGATAAAGTTCAAGGTCCATTATTTTGGTTACTAGGTCTACCCTACTTGTGTGTATCTCAATGTAGGATTTGGAAGGATCGTAAAGGTGTACCCCCCTGCTCCTTTTTGCTATGGATCGGGTACTCATCTGGTGTTGGTCATTTTGGTGGCTTCAGGCATGTTTTATATAAGCTTGTAATTATATGATGATCTAATATAATTATTGATATTTTCCCAAAAAGAAAAATGTATCTCATGTTTTTCTTGGCTTTGAGACTTTAATAAGACCGTACCTTAACGTTTAGGGAAAGAAGAAAATATTACGTATGTACGTACCATTGGCAGGAATGTATCTGAGTTGATTCAGGACCTAGCATTATTAAAGCTACTTGTATGGATACTTAAGATACTTATACAACGTAAAATTGAGGGCATTTTTTTCGTGATAATATGCCGTTGTAAACTATAAGAAACTATAAAAAAATGTAAGAAACTGTAAGAAAATGTAAGAAGATGTAAGGGCCTGTGAGGAGCCATAGGGATAGATGTAAAGTAGTATAGTATAATGTTTAGATATGCATGCATAATTATTGATCTTTAATGTATGAATTATTAAAAAATTATTTCATGAAAATAAATTAGGTGTATCACTGATATTTATGAATTAAATTTTATTTCATCAATAAACAAATTATATTTTAACATTACAGGAAAAAAATATTTTTCTACAATTATCATTTTGGATAACAAAAACATAATATTGAAATAACATAATTAATAAAAATAAACCTTTAAATAAGTCAATTAAATATCAATAAGATAAATTCAAGCTCACAAATAAGTAGAATCAAATATGTTCTACACTTGAGGTGATTTTTTGTTATTAACATTAGTTTCATCTCCCTATAAGTAAATTAAAAAAATAATAATTTTTCTCAACAAAATTGAATAGAATCCTAAAAATGAAATCCTATTCGAATTAAACATTTTAGAATTAAATTTAATCTAATGTTCATTGTATGATAATAGCAACCAAGTTGTCACATACACTTATAGATGAAATAGCTAAAATGCTTTTGTCACCTATAGTTGGACTATTTTCATGCATGATTCATATCGAAACTCAAACATAAATGCAATATTTGTATTATAGTTTAAAACATGTTGACGTATTTTCTATAAAACGACATATATGCTTCATGTCGAAACTCAAATATTAATTCAGATTGTTAAATTCTATTTTTCTGTTTATACAAATATTATAATCACAAAAAGCTGTAAGATTTTTCATATTAGCATATAAAAAAAAATATATATATTTCTGTAAATATGAGAAAAAAATAGACAGTAAGTTAAATGCTATAAAAAAATATATAAGGAGATTTAAGAAGATATAAGAAGATGCAAGAAGATGTAAGAGCTACAAGGAACTATAAGGAGATGCAAACTGTAAGCTAAATCCTCCCAATCGTAGAAAACAACATGGCCTTAAGTGCTTCCCGATGAATATCATCACTCTATTTAACTCCATGCAGCAGATTGCTCAACTGGTACTTGTTTATTACTATATTTTTTTTTCTAAAAAGAAGTTAAGCAGGCAACCCAACTGCTTATAAACTAGATAAGATAATCAACTAAACAAGTAAATCACAACAATCACGGAGGGAGGGCATCAATTCTGTGGCAAAGTTAGGAATTTCAGAGAGGGATGTCAGAAATAATAATACGCAATGGTAAGTTGACTAATTGAGTACGTCAAGCCGAACACTTAGATAACTTCAACCCAGCATTGGGCTTGCTCGGAAAAGCCCAAAAACCAAACTGATCTCCACATCCCAAGTACATATCGACGCCCAAGCCTTCCAAAATCATAAGACTCGGACTTGACATCTCAATTCTTACCCATGTGGTTAAAAATGAATAATGAACGAAATTGAAATGAATAATGAATGAAATTAAATGCGGAAAAACAATGAAAACGTGTGTAGTAAGGTTCAAACATGTGCCCAGACAAGCAAATCTTCATGCAAAAACTATTAGACAAAACAAAATATAAAGAAAACAAAGAAAACATGTGTAGCAGCAGTCAATCAAGCAATCTTAGGGTACCTCTATCACTAGCATAACAACCTCCCTCAACCACTCAAGCAAGCGTTTCTTCGTCTAAACATTTGCCACATTTGTTAATTATAATAGACAATTTCATTTTTAATTTTTGCAATATTCTATTAATTTTGAGAGTCTCTTGAATAAAAAATTGAATCTGAAGAAGGAGACATGAGGAAAGGAGAGGAATCTCTCTTTCTAGAATATTATTGATGAATATGATTAATTGAATTCAGAATGTACAAAGCTAATATGTATATGCAAGAGTAATTGCTAGAAAACAGAAATGATTGGTAGCTTCTACCTGCCCATTGCACTGAGGATGAGCGATAGAGGTGAATTTGGCTTTTATACGAAATTCTTTGCAGTATTTCTGGAATCCCCCCATTCGAATTGCCTTCCACTGTGACTATAGCTTTGGGAATATCAAAACGGGTAATGTTGTTTTTTCATACAAACGTTTGGACCTATGACGCTGTATGGTGGATAGGGACTCAGCTTCTATCCACTTAGTGAAATAATCCATAGCCACTATCAAGAACTTTCTTTGTCCTGGCGCTGTTGAGAAGGGACACAACAGGTCCATTCCCCACTGGGCAAATAGTAATGGGTTGCATATTGGAGATAGTTCGTTGGATGGTTGGTGAACGAGCGGGGCATGCCGTTGACACTTGTCACACCTCGTGACATACTATTTGGCATCATGTAGCATGGTAGGCCAATAGTATCCTGCTCTAAGGGCTTTTATAGTGAGAGTTCGTGCACCTATGTGATTTCCACATGTTCCTTTGTGGATCTCTCTCAACAAGTAATCAGCACCTATAGGTCCCAAACATTTCAACAGTGGCATGCTGAACAACCTCTTGTATAGTTGTCCATCGATAAGGCAATACCTGATGGACTTACACTTAGCCTCCTTCTCATCAAGCAGCAGTTCCCCTTTGGTCTTGTAGCAGATGATTAGCTCCATCCATGACGCTCCTTCTTCATCTTGGGCCTCTATGTTCATTACCCTCTCGTCCTTTATACTTTAATGGGGCAAAGTTTCCACCAAGACCAATCTGCTAAGGCTGTTAAGGCTTGAACTTGCAAGTTTTGATAGTGCATTGGCTTGTTGATTTTCTGTCCTTGCTGGGACCCTTCCAATCTTGAAATAGCTCAGCTCGGCCACTAGTTCTTTCACCTTATCAAGATATTTCACCATAGCTGGGTCCCTAGTCACATATTCTCCTAAGACTTGGTTTACCACCAACTGGGGGTCACTATAAGCTTTTATCCTTTCAGCCATGGCTGCTTTACACATAGTGATGCCAGTTATTAGGGCTTCTTATTCAGCCTCATTGTTCAATGTTGGAAAGTCAAATCTTAAAACATACTTAAGCATGTCACCTTCTGGTGAAGTCATCATTAGTCTCGCCTCGCAACCAAGGGCCGACGATGAGCCGTCTATATGGATAGTCCACACACGTTCACCCGATAGATCTTCTTCTGTATGTGAGCACTCGATGAGGAAATTTGTGTGAACCTGGGCCTTGATTGCTCTTCGCAGCTTGAATTAGATGTTATATTGAGAGAGCTCCATAGCCCACTTAAGTAACCGACCAGATGCTTCAAACTTATGCAATGCTCCCCCCAGTGGTTGGTCATTTAGAACAATTATTTGATAAGCGTCAAAGTAGGGTCATAACTTTCCCCTAGCTAGCAGTACTGAATATGCTGCTTTCTCCACTATAAGATACTTTAACTTGGCCCCGGATAGGTTATGACTTACAAAGTAGATGGGTTGTTACACCTTAACCTCCTCTCGAATTAACACAGCACTCATGGCTCCCATAGAAACTACCACATACAAATACAACTCTTCCCCCGGCAAAGGCTTGGTAATCCTAGGTAGGGTGGCAAGGTAGGTTTTCAAACTCTCCAATGCCATTTTACGTTCTTCTATCCAGCTGTACTTTTGTGCTCTTTTGAGAACTTTGAAAAACGAGAAACATCGTTTGACTGATCTGGACACAAATCGTCCAAGTGCGGCCATGCATCCAATGAGCTGTTGAACGTCATGTATCAAACGAGGAAAGGACATATCTATGATGGCACAAACCTTTTCAGGGTTGGCCTTTATCTCTCTCTGGATGAGAACATAGAAACCATCCCGACTGCACTTCAAATGAACGTTTCTTGGGATTAAGTTTCATGTTATATTTCTTTAGTGTTATGAAGGTTTCTTCGAGGTTTGTTATGTGACTCTCTCTTTTACAGCTCTTTACAATCGTGTCGTCTACATATACTGCAACGCCCCTAAAATGCTAATGACATGATTTATGAAAAATTACAGTGAAAGATTTAATGATAGAAGGCGCTACCTCCGTCCTGATAAGGACAAAGCTCACTGAAATCATTTAATCTTACGACTCATATTCACAATCACAATACCTATTAAACTGAAACACTCTAAAATCAAAGTCTATAATAGTTCAATTTCAATACAATCGATTTAATCATACCATGTACTAACTCGTACTCCACACTACACAAGTATATTGAATATAGATCCAACTTGACCCTGAGGTCAATCGCAACATTCATGCTATGTTGAATCCACTGTGAGCATCTGATGGCTTTGAAAAGGACTTGCTAAATAGAGAAACATATGATACTTCATTACCTAAAATGAAAACCATGAAAACAATTCAAAAATGTGAGCTAAAACTCAGTACGTGCATTCTTATATTGCAAAATGAGCATAGAAACACTGTTGATGGGTACCTGCCTTGCAATTGATTTAGTTCGCAATAACAATGAAAATGAAGGTAATATGAAACTAAATTGCTCATTATTAACTAGATGTGAACCCCTTGCAATGATATGATCTATACATAGGTGTACACCTGCCAATTCGATCAAGAGTTGGCCTAGAGCCGTGCGGGTAAATGATGGGCTAACGCCCTATAGATGATAATTGAGTCTTTAAAAATGTCATCTAACTTGATAAATATATTCTGACTTGATAACACTTATGCATAATGGGGAACAATAACTCGGCCTCGACTCTGTTTCATAAATATCATTGGATGTATGTGTAGTCAGTAAATGATCCTTACTCATATAATTGAGTAAGTAAAAGTATGTGTAATAGAAATTGAGTAATTAAATGATATACAAAACTTGGGTATTTCAATATAATTTCAAAACTGAATTAATAAAAGTAATTAAATTCGATATAAAGTAAATGAAAGTAAAATAATCCACAATGAGATAAATGAGATTATAAAGAAAAAGGCCTTGATGGTGACAATTGAAAGAGTAGTTGTGGCCTTTTTCTGAAATAGGTTGCTGATACGGGTTTAAGACTCGCTGATGTATATCTTGGTTCAAGATAACAACAAGCACACTAGATTGGCTTGATAAATACATTTGATACATTCTGAATTGGGTAAGTAATAAAGGTTTGAGGCCAAGAGAGATATATCGTTGTTTAAAATAGCATAAACTGCAATAACTTGGTCTGATAGATATGGTTCTGAGTTAAAAATTCTCCTCACCTCCCATAATTCATTCATAAATCCATTAGATATAGAATTCCACCCCAAATAAATCATTGAACTCAATAGAAGCTATTAAGCTCACTAAACTTGGTATTTTTTTTGTAAAATCTATAATTGGTTCAAAGCTCATGAACAAGCTCCCAAATTATATACTTATTTTCTTCTTTCTCATTAATTAAGCTAAAAACTCCATGAAAGTCCATGAATATTCATTTCCTCCTTAAATGACCTTACTTAGTTCAAAATACACAAAATGAATGCATGATCAATCTCACTCAATTTTTATGATTGCTCTTTACATAATTATTCAAAATGCTTCCAAAAATCACCAAATCAAAAATACTCAACCAAAATTCATGAAATCTTAAGAAAATTCGAAAATAACACGGACAATCTATAGTATAATTTTCAGAATTTTCCTCCAAGTATACGCTGCACAGAAATTGCAATAATAGCCCAATTGCACCAAAGCAGGTCAGTTCATTTCAAAAATTCATAACTTTCACCCTTGACCTGAAATGGAGACCTAAAACCCTAATATGAAAATATTAAGAAGTTTCAAAAAACTTTCATTCATAACACAAAACACGATTCCCATAATAGGGTTCCCAAAATGGGGCTAAAATACAAGTGTATCAGTTTTGGTCCATTCTACACAGTTTTAGTAAAACGACCATAACGTTTTCCATAGACTTTGGATTAAGGCGATTCAAAAGTCATTTGAAAGATAACACGCGGAAATATCTGCTCACCAAAAATCATAAGTTTCCCATGGGCTGATCATTACCAGTTTAATCCCGAAGTATGCACTATTTTCCTGAAATTTCTAGCCCTCACTGTTTTAGCTTTTCCCTCTCTTTTTACATAAATCCTCACTTGAAATCATTCCAAATCACCAAAAACATCGTCATAATCATTAATAAAACTAAAGATTATAAAATCAAATACAAATCAATTCATGAACATGATTTTAACTTAAGCTTGCATGAACATAATCAACTTCAACCCTTACTTACTTTCCAACTTATCCCACAATTAAAACATCCAAAGTAACTCTTATTTCTATCAAAACAACATGATCAACCACCAAAAATAACAAAACAAGAATCAAAACCAAAACAAATCCAAAAGAACAAGTTTAGGATTACTCACTTTGAGCTTGGAAAAAGTAGAGATGGTGGTGATGCTTGGTTGTTTTGAGGAGTGAGGATGGTGGCTAAGGGTACTAGGGTGTTGGGGGTGGTCGAAGGCAGCCCAGTCGGCTAAAAAACACCAGGGATAGCAGCAACAAGCAGGGGGTGGGGGGCTGGCCGGTTAGAGAGAGAGAGGAGAGAGAAAGGTGTATGTGGGTTTGTGAGCTACTTCAATTGCTTGGATTGGAAATGATTTTAATACTTGGCTGAAAACTTATCTCCCAAAAGTAGCTTTTGCTAATTACTAATTAGGCATAAAGATGGTAATTAACTAAGTAAAACAAGTGATAATTTGTTGGGCCTAAATTGGGCTTATATGGTTTGGGCCTGGGAAGGAAAGTAAACTATATGCGATTGAATTTTCATAACTTGAAATTAAATTTTTACAAGGTTATCAAAATAATAATAATAATCATAATAACAATAACAATAACAATAACAACAACAATAATAATAATAATAATAATGATAATAATAATAATTTCTTTAAACCATAATTATCGAGGCCTACTATCAATTCATCCAATATTTAATTAATCAACAAAACTTGAATTAACAATCAATGAAACTTGAATTGTAAAATGTGACCCAAATGAAATATCCCCCAACTGAGATGATTAAATACGATAAATGAAAGCGAAAAATTTAAATGACATAACGTAATTTGATAAATATATAAGTTGAGTGTAATTGAATTAATAAACATGATTTGGTTAAACAAATAATCATGAGTGATTAAATCAATAAACATGATTAATTAAATAAATAAACATGATTAATTAAATAAATAAATATGATTTAAATAAATAAATATAGGTTATGGTCAGGTTATTACATATACCTTCATATTCTGGCCTTTCTATGACTCAAAGACCCGATTCATCAAACTCTGATATGTTGCCTCAATGTTCTTCAGGGTGAATTGCATCATTTTGTAGCAATACAAGCCTCTCTCTGTGATGAAGGCTATTTTCTCTAGGTTAGGCCTGTGCAAAGATTTGATGGTATCCTGAGAAAGCATCCATGAAGCTAAGCAAGGCATGACCACTCGTAGCATCCACTAGCTGGTCAATTTGAGGTAGCAGGTGGCTATCTTTGGGGCAAGCTTTGTTGAGATCAGTAAAGTTCACGCACATTCTCCATGCGCTATTATCCTTTTTAACCATAACGACATTACCAACCCATTCTGGGTATTGACAAGCCAGGATCAACCCTGCCTTTAAGAGCTTATCTACTTCCTCTATTATTACCCTGTTCTTCTCAGCTGGAAACATCCTTTTCTTCTGTTTGATGCATTTCATGTTAGGATTTATGCTTAGCCGGTGTGATATTATGGCTGGATCTATACCTAACATCTCGTCTGCTGAGAAAGCAAATACATCTTGGTGTTTTTTTAAAAGCTCAACAAGTGATGCCTTGATCTCTTGAGGGGGGGCTCGACCCACCTTTATAGTTCTCTCAGTTGTGAGTGACTTCTCTCTGGCTTCTTGTTTGAATTGGTTATAATAACCTCTCCTCATAAGGTCCTCCAGGTTGTCTTTTAAGTCCCTACATTCGGCAATGGTGTGGCCATAATCGTTGTGGAAGTCACACCATTTAGATTTATTCCCAGTTAGGCTTGCTCATTTTCTTTGGCCTCTTCCATTTATCATCATTTTTATATATCTGGTATATTTCCACCCTTGGCTTGTTTTAATAATGAATAATGCTCGAACTGCGGAGAATGTTGGGGTTTTTTCTTCTTCGGTTTTCCGGGGTTCGCTTCGATGAATTCTTTCTTGTCTTTGTGTTTGACAAGGTGCAGGTTTGTCTTCCCCCTAAGGGTATCCGCCTCCCCAATGATTTGCTCAGCTATCTTGTTGAACTCCTCTATCCGAATAAACTGGTCAGCCTTAGATAAGGCTTCACCCAGGGGATTTGACATTTTCTTTGTGAGCGAATCCCTAAAGGGGCCTCTTGTAAGGCCATTCATTAGAGCCAGCACCTCCACGTCTTGTTTTAACATGGGAATGAGTATGGTTTCGAAATTGAAGCACCTGATATACAATCGGAGGACCTTGACGGATGTTCATAAGCTCATTTGAATTTTTCTCCCTTCTTCTATTGCTGATGAAGTGGCTAGTGAATTGTTCCACCAACTGACTAAAATTGGATATAGAGTTGGGTGTCAAAATGTTAACTCACTGTTGTGCCAGCCCGGACAAGGACGTTGGAAAGCATTTGCACCAAACAGCACTGGTGGCAATTGTGAGGTGCATTAAGATGGCAAACTTCGCAATATGATCCTCTGGTCCTAGCCCCATTGTAGTCGATTTTCAGTAAGGAGAATTTCTTTAGGACGGGCTCGGATAGTATTGAGGTGGTGAAGAGCGATTAGGTGGCATAGGGGACGACTGCCTACTTTTTCAAATGCACATTGTTTTGTCAGGTTGCTCGCTCTTGATTAGTTCACCAGTCGTGGATCCTGAAGATGAAGGAGGAGAGCAATCTCGCACCTCGTTCCTTTGGCTAAGATATCCAGCTGTGTAGCCACCCCCTTCATTCCCCTTATCTCCTTGTGACGATGGTAACTTTGTGTTGATTCTCACTTAGGGTAGCGCCTATACCATTGTGATGTATCCCACTCAGATTCATCTTGGTGCAGGGAGGTTATGGTCCAGGCGTAACAAGTAGAATGACTCCTATGCCTCTCCGGATATGAATTTTCTGTTGATCGAGAGGGTGATTGATTATCTCACGTTGCTACTTTATCTCGGGGGGCTCTTCCACTTCGATGGAAGCGTTGATTCTGAACTCCCTCGTCTTGGTGAGGGTTCTACTTTGGTGGTGACTTGTGTAGCTGCCTAAGTGCTGAACCACACTTGCCTGTATAGCTTGTGAAAGTTGCTCAGGGGTGGGGATAGGTTGCCTGGATGCTGAGCTTTGTCCTTCCATATCATCATCTGGTCTTAGATTTTGAACGACTCCCTCTATGTTGGGGATAAGTGTTATGTTATGTTGAGCTTCAGGATGAGTTCCTAAGTTCGATTGAACGTTTGTTACGTTTTTGTTTGATTGGAGTCAATTGGCTCGATGTCTTGTCAGCACTCTATGCGTGTCCGTCTATGCCCTGTTACTCTCAGGGTCTTGTGTTTGATCATTGTGGGTTGTCATGACGACCGGTAATCGGCCCCATGGTGGGCGCCAAATGTTTGTGGTAGGAATTCGGTGAATGGCTAGTCCTCCTTGTTGTAAAAGATAATCTGGGCTGATTAAGTTCCGTTGCTCTTCCGACCATCAATCCAGCACAGAACATGCTAATGGCGCGTTGAGTTGACGATGGCCAATACCTGCAACACAGCTCTGCCCCGGGGGGTTGCCTAGGAGAAACCCCTCCAATGCTTAAGTCAGTTCGAGAGA